>PVJN01052977.1:0-13898 GCA_004026805.1 Lasiurus borealis | reverse complement strand
CCTAGTCACTGGAAAGTTTTAAGACACATGGTTGAGATTTGTTCCCAGGAAGGCTGAGCTATCTGGAACGATGGGGATGAATACCAAGTATCTCCAGACTTCCGTTTCTGCTTTATTCTATTTTTTAGGTTTTGTTTGCTTTCTCTTAGATTGTGTTTGAGATTCATGCTTCAGTGCCGGAACACTCAAGCCACAGAGCATATGGCAGAACCTGCTTTTTATTACCGCTTGCCACACAGCATCTTTGTGTGCACATAATCTAGACCTGGGTTCCCTGGGGCATCTTCCCTCAGCTCCAGGCTGTAAATCTGGCTTATGGCTGTTAGTCTGTTAGCTTTGCAACTGTAGCCTTGCTGGCCATAGAATGCTTTTCTGAAATGTTGTTTCAGTTGGCTCGAACCTGAGGGCTATGAGAAGTCTCTGTGCTAGGTCTCGTTGAGGACTGATCCCAGAGGAGCCTTGCTGTTTGAGCTCCTTTCGGACCAGCTACTAATGGCGATGTGGTTTATGAAAGCACTCAGAATGGAGTCCAGGGAAACATGCTGCTGGTCCGTCAGAGAGTTTAAAGGCTTTAGAATGGTCATTTGTGTTTGGCATTTGCTGTACAAACGTACAAAAGAGATTTTAGGCTGGTAGATCGCCTGGCCAGTTGGTTTAGGCATCTTTCTCTAAGCTCCTCACTTTTCTATGACAGGGAAGCTACTCCTTAAATTAATAACCAGACTTGAGAAAGTCAGCATGATTGGTTGATTACGTTACCTTAAAGTTCAATTTAAAGATGTTTTAGAAACTGATAGTTAGAAAATAAGGGGGGGGGGTAGAGAGAGAGAGGAAGAAAGAGAGAAAGACATGGATGTGAGAGCGAGACATGATTGGCTGCCTCCTGCACACCCACTCCTGCAAATCAAGCCTGAAACCTGGGCATGTGCCCTGACCCAGAATCAAACTGGCAACCTTTTTGGTGCACAGGATGATGCCTAACCAACTGAGCCATATTGGCCAGGGCGACAAGTTCAATCTATAATGATAAAGTGTAATATACAAGTTAGACCAGGCAGCTGAAAAACCTTCTGAATGTCCTTCCTGACGAAGCTGTGGTGGCGGAGGCTGAGGCAGAGGCGGGCAGGCAAATGGTTAGGAGTGATCAGGCACGCAGGCAGAGGGGTTAGAAGTGATCAGGCAGGCAGGCAAGCAGTTAGGGGTGATCAGAACAGAGTGGTTAGGGGCAATCAGGCAGGCAGGCAGGCAGAGTGGTTAGGAATCAGCAAGAGGGATGTCTGACTGCCAGTTTAGGATCCCTGTGGGTTCGAGCATAAATTATCCGAGGAGTCCCAGATTGCAAGAGGGTGCAGGCCAGGTTGAGCACACCCGACCCTTCCCCCCCATGCACAAATTTCATGCACCCGGCCTCTAGTTTAAACATAAACACAAAACAAGTAAGGGATTTGTTTCTAGGAGGCCTCAGGATTAGTGGTCTCGTTCTTGGCCACAAACTTAATTAAACCGGTATAAGCAGATCTTGTAAGTGCATTAAGGGTTTTTTCAAGGGTAGGGAGGAGTGTCAGATTTTCTTTTCTTTTTTAATCTGGGTGGATTCTTGGTTGGATTGGGAATTCTATATGTGAATATTACTGAAAAGTCCTTGGGCTTCTTGCATTTATTTTTGGTTCTGTACCAGTTTTGCATTATCTCATTTGGTTATTAAACAGTTTCAGAATTAGCAATGTAGAAAGGAAAACCAGATGTGTTGTGCTCCACAAAACAGTGCTCTTAGGTCCAGGATCCCTTTTAGTAGGCTGCTTTATGGCTGTGCCCAGGGCCACTTTGCTTTTGGAAAATAATCGACTGTGCTTCAGAAGTGTACAGGGGAACCCTCTGAATGAAGCTGGGGTGTGGCCCATGCCTGCACCCCACCCCTGAGTGCAGACGATGTGCTGCCCTTTGGGGAGCCCCACTCTAAGTGAAGCCGCAGGCTCGCAGTGGCTGGCAGCCAGGAGGTGCTGCCTCTGGCTACTGGCCTGGAAGCTCACTGCATTCCAGTTAGATCTTTCTATATTTTAGAGCCTGTTTGGAAAAGGTACCGAACAGAAAATGAGCAGGAAGAATGAAGAAGCTGAAAGCTCATTTTTGGGAAATGAGTGGGAACTCATCCAGGCCAGCTTTGTGTCACAGATGGAGCTGTGGTGAGATGAGCAGGAGGCAGGCTTAGGTGCTGGGCCACCCACCCTCTCCCAGTGCTGGAGTGAAGGTTGGAGCTGAGCAGCAGGGCTCCCGCTGAGGCCTCACGTGGCACAAGTCCCCTGTGCAGGTTTCTTTGCAGGGTCTGGAGTATGAGGATGGGTCGAATGATAACTCAGTGGCTGGAAGGTCTTTTTCCTCTAGTAGTTTGCACGTTACATGCTTAACTCATTTTTTGATCACTGAGCAAAACCAAACCAATGTGGAAATGTTTAAAAGGCATAGCATTTTGAATGAATTCCCAAAGGAGAACATTTTCTTATTTTTATTTTCATTTACCAGCCAGGGTGGTAATGTGTCTATCTTCACTATTATAATTCTGCACAATTAGATTTTGCGGTTTCTGACATTGTAATTCTTAAGATTTAATCAGTTGTGTAGATCATGTGAGAAGTCTCTTTATTGGCAATGCTGACAGGGGAAAATCTATCTTAGGATACCGTAAAATGCCTTTTGTTTGTAGAGGGTAGTGGCTCATCGCCAAAACCAGAGTACAGGCAGAACCTTTTTGGAAATAAGTTCCATGATTTCATAAGTTTTCTTTAAAAATTGTTATATGATGTGACCTTAAATTTACTTATTAAGGGATCTTTAAAATATACATCAATTATAAACTGTGACTACATTAAAATACCTAACATTTTAGCTTAGCATTTGAGAACATTGCTTAGATTTTTAAGATTTAGTCCAGGATCTAGAAATCAGTGCTGAGTTAGGGCAGCCATGGTATCACGGTCTGTACCCTCTCTTGCTTTCACCCAGCAAAAGGGCAGGTGGCTGTGTGGTTTTGAGGATTTTCTACCATGTCTCTTACCTTTTGTCTTCTCCCCATTTTGATTTGTGCTAGCTGTTGCGGGACAGCATTGTTGCCCAGCACAACCTCTGACCTGAACCACAAACCTCCACTGAGTGGGATGTTGTGCCCACATTACTTTTCCTCAGCTTTGCCACTGGGAATAAATGACTCTTGACTGTGCCAATTAGACATGAAGGCTGATAAGCAAGAACATTGCATAGATACTCCTACATGGGACTACTTCAGAAAAAGTTCACAGAAGCCCGTAAGTCAGGGGTGAGTCTGCTCACTAAGAGATGCAGGTACAGATGCCACAAATACTGTGCCAGGCTCCAAACCAACAGGTCCCCCACTCAGAATTGTGTTGTCTTAGACTAGAAATAAGGTCTGGTGGGACACAGGGCCAATTAATGACACATTGTCGGTCAGTGTTTCTGCAGTGGCTCCTCTGCTGAGCTAGAGGTTTTGAATCTCCAGATCCCTAAGAACGTAGCTATACATTACGTAGCACAAAGAATTAATAATTTGAGAAATGTTGTGAAGATGTGGAACGAGGAAAAGATGGCATAGAAACCTTGAGACAGAGTAGTTCAGTCATTAACTTCAGACTTACAGACCAGGATGAAGCAACCTGTGGAGAGGCAAAGGGATGGAACACAAGCCGGCCACTGCCAAACCTTCTGATGGACAGAGGCTCCTAAAACACTTCCATGACTAAACACAGCTTCGTGTCTCCCCTTCTTCGGGTCCCAGCTCGTTTTTTTGATTAGAGTCCTTTGACCTTTTCGTGTTTGGAGTTTGTGGAGTAGAGAGTATATAGGGATGCTTGCTGGAGGGACCTAGGGAGCCTGCCTAGATCTTGCTGCTCTTTCTTAAATAACAATGTCGCTTTCCCAAGCCACAAGGAGACTGATGCCCAGCGGAGGCCCTCTGGGCCATGCAGAGGGGACACACATTCTCAGCTTTGAGAACCGAGGGCGGTGGGTATGCTTCAAGGATATCCCCAAGCTCTGCTGTCCCCTGACTGCTCCCAGGCAGAGCTGGCTCCTTAGTTCAGCAGTGGCCACACCAGCTGCGGTCACACCAGCTGCTGCCTTTGACTGCTCAGCCCTATGGACCATGGGGTCAGGGAGAGGGTGGCAGCCTCCCTGGTGATGGGGAAGCAAAGTTATGGAACTGGACAGAACCGTGCCCTGTTTTCTGATCATGAAAGATCTGAAGGAGAGTAAGTGCTGGGGAAAAGAAAATGTGAATAATAGAGGAGACTAGTTTTCCTCAGTTTTATTTTTTAACCTGTCAGAAGCTCATTAGTGCAAACAGTTTATAATGGGAAAGAATAGTGTTTTAATAAGAGCCATTGTTGTCAGCTCAGCCCTTTGGGGATCCAGAAACAAGTTCCTGTGCTCGAAGAAGGCAGTTTCGGAAATGGCGAGTGCAGTGTGTGCGTATCTTGTGGCTGCTGTATAGACTGGAGAGCAGGAGTCTGACATGGTCTCTGTGGGCTAAAGCCAGGGGTTGCAGGGCTGGTTCTTCTGGAGGCTTCTTTTCCAGCTTCCAGAGGCTCTGCGGTCCTTGGCTCGTGGCTCCTTCATCTTCTACCATGGCCAGTGACTCTTCGCATGTAGCATCCCTCTGCCTCTCTGCAGCTGGGAAAGTCTCTGCTTTCAGGATACCCATGTGACATTGGGCCCACCTAATACTCAAGGACATTCTCCCCATCTTGAAATGATCAACTCAATTCTGTGTGTAGAGTGCATCTGTGAGTATCAGGGCACACACCTGAAAGGCTGGGGAGAAAGATGTGTGCATTTTGGGGACAGTATCCTCCCAACATAGCCAGCTGGTGTTATAATATGAAACTGTGGTTTTTGAAGAAACAAAAAGTAGTTAACCTTTTGTCATTTTTTATTCTAAAAATGGAATTTACCTGTTTTTCCACTGATGAATTTCTTGTTAAAGAAATAGAACTCTCGTTTGTAAAAAACTAGAATGCTATTTTAAAACCACAGACTCTGTTTTCATAAGGACTCTGAGCCCACCTTTCCCAGAGTGGGCAATCCCTCCTCTCTGTGGATCCACACCTTCTTCCTTAGCTCTTATGCTGTTGCAGGAGGTAGTGGCTGGCTGGGTGTTGTGGACATTGTTGCCCCACTGTGGATGGCCCACCAGTGACCCGGGGAGGTGGTGCCGTAGGCATATAATTTGAAGGACGAGTGGGTTTCAGCGCCCAAGTAAAAACGCTTACAGCTGTGGCATCTCACTGTCACGAATATAAAGCCTCAGAGATCTTCTTTCCTCCCTCCCCATCCCAGCCTTTGGTGCGGCTGGGTTGGAGGTGGGCCTGGATGTGGGGGTGCTCAGGAGTGGTAGGGTTACCTAGACTTCGTTCCTGGGCCCTCACCAGGCCCCCACCTCCAGGCACAGTCCAGGGTGCTGTCTCTGGTTGTCATGGGGGCCCGTGCATTGGTAATTTGTTTCTGGAACTTGGCCTCCCCCTTCTCCCCCTCTCTCTCCCCCCGCTCCCCAGGAGTTCTACCACTATCCTTCATCAGTGTCTTTTCTCCCAGCTGCCGCTCCTCACGCAGAGGTCTTGGCTCCATCTGGAGCATTGGGTGTTGTAACTCACACCCATGTTTCTGCTCTTTCTTAAACTCCATGGTCAACTCTGGGGGGCGGGGGGAGGGCGCTTCTTCATCTCCCCTGATTTGCAAATGCTCAGGGGTTCCGGGCAAAGCAGAGGAATATATCCTCTCTGTGGGTGGAGAATGTGCTGCCTTTCCTGGCTGCCCTCCACGTCTCCCTCTGGTGATCTAGAACAACAGTGGTTTCCAAGGTATTCATGTGCTTTATCTCCTGCTCCATCTCTCACTTTCCCTCCATCCCAGTGCCCGTAGGCATGCCTTTGGCCACATCCCATACTCACTCTCCAGAAACCTGGGCTTGTTTCTTTCTTCTTATAAGGCTGAAAAAGCCATCTTTCTGTCGGATATGTGGATGTTTGAGGGAGGTGCCTGCAGATGTGGAACAACCCGATCACACACACATACATTCACATGTGCTCATCACACACACACACACACGTTACTCCAGATGATTTGCAGGCAGGTGGACCCAAAATGTGGCGTGCAGTGCTGGGTCGTCGTCCTTGGTCCATGCAGTCATGTGGAGTCTGCATGCATGGCTTTCACTCTGCCCTTGTACCCGTGATGGTGCTAACGGTGTCTGCTTTGTCCCTCCAGGTGCTTCAGGGGGCCCAGCTGATAGCTGTGGCCTCCTCAGACCCCACAGCCACAGGCATGGATGGGTCACCTCTCCAGGGCAGTGACATCCAGGTCCAGTACGTCCAGCTGGCTCCGGTGACTGACCACACCACGGCAGCTCAGGTGGGTCTCTATGAAAACAGCTTGGTTATTTCTATTCTGACCTTCTTCTGGGAGGAAGGTGGGAAGTTAGATCTCGACCCAGGTGCTAGTGTTAAACTGATTCTTGAGCTATTTTGTCTTGTGCAAATGTTTCTCCATAAACTCAGAAGCAAAAATAAATTCTGGCCAATTCTCCTTCAAAAGTGAGGGATTCCTGTTGACCTGAGACCTAGCTGCTCCTCTCTGTGGGCTGCCCCTGGCCCGGGTCCCAGGGGATGGCACTTCTGTTGGCACAGCCCTCGGCCGTCACCCTTTTCCCACGGGCAGGTTTTGGGGCACTTGCCCTAAAGCCCGCTGCTTTAGGGTGGAAATGTAAATGGCCCAGCTAGCTGTGGTGTCTGCACTTGGTCCTGGGGCCACCATTGGCCAGGTTTCCCGCTTCCCACACCGCACTTCCAGCATGGCAGTCTGACGGCCATGGCGGGAGCTCTGCATTTGGAAGGCCCACCTGTTTGCTATGGCTTGTTCGGCTTGTCTGCTTGCGCACCGATGAGCTTCCCCGGAAGCCTCTCGTCATCTGGTTTTGCTGGGTCTCCGCTTAAGCTGCCTTATCCGTGCTTTCTGGGAGCAGTGAAACCCGGCTTTCACGCTCCATTTGGACACTTTCTGAAATGTCAGATGGAAGAGTCGCTTCTTTAGATATTGGAAGTGTTCTTGGAGCTGCCCACGGTGAGTGTGCTCAGTGGAGCAAGCATGTGGCCTCTCCAGGGTCCCCCTGTTTTGGGGGCACCCAGGCCTGCCTCTCACCCCCTTGTTCTTGTGGGGGAGCTTGCATAAGCCTGACAGCGTGATCCCCTTTAGGGGACAGTGTGAGTGGTTCTGTGTGGTTGATTGGTTGTGTTTAGAACAACCAATTCTAAAGTCAGTGCATATTCCTGTTTCACGAGAGTGACCACAGGGTTGGTCCTGAGAGGGCAGTGGGTCATGGGAACAAGCAAGGCTGCTGGTGCTGTGAAGGGCGAGAGGCTGGTGGCCTGCATTCTCGGACCTCACAGGCTGTGGTGTTCAATCACTAACTTTACTGCTGAGACAAGACAAACGCCATTGTGATGCAGGTGTTTGGCCATGGGAAGGCAGGGGCATGTGCTGGGCAGCCTTGGCCTGCGAGGCCTCAGAGCTCCCTGCCCACAGGACCCTGTGGCTGTTCTGTTCCGGCCTGCTGAGTATCGGCTCCTGCCCCGCCCTTTGCATGGTCTGCTGTCCTCTCTGGGTCTGCTCTCCTCTCCTTTTTGCTAAGCCTCTTGTGTCTCGATGCCATCAGCCTTTGCCGTTTAGGATTAAAGCCCCGCATTTCCAGTGGTCCCTCCTCCCTCCTGCACGCTGCTCTGCACTCTGCTCTGCACTGTGCTAGGTGTCGCGTGCTCTCCAATGCCCTGGGAGGAAAGGAAGTTCTCATTTGGTTTTCTTGCAGCCTCGTGAGGTGGTTTGCTGAGGAATGGAGCCAGTTAGGTTGCCCAAGGTGACTCTGGTGACCAGGTGCCAGCTCAGGGAACTCAGCAGTCCTCTGAGGACTTAAACTCTTATTCTCCTGACTCACAATGAGTTCCCAGTTGGCCCAGAGTTTGGGAAGCGGTGTCCTAAAGAAGGTGTGCGCCTCACCCCCCACCAGACCCTCCAGCCGCTCCCACAGCCCAGGCTCTTCCCACTCTGAGTGATGCCGAGCTTCCTCAGAGCAGAGGCCCCAGAGGCCCTTCCGCTGTGGAGAGGGATGAGGGATGCCTGGAGCCGGTGAAGGGTGTGTGCGTGTGAGGAGAAGAATTCTCCCTGACCAGTTTTCTGTTGTGATTTAAGAACAAACCTGTCCTAGGAAAAACCTCCCTGTGTACCCACCTTGTCCCACGCCAGGTGGTAGTGCCTGATCCCCACATGTTGTAAAAGGGTCATGTGTAAAGGCGGTTCGCTCCTGCTGCTCCTCGGCAGGCGCAGAGGTTGGCACGGCGTGTGTTCTTCAGGTCTGGGGCTCTGTGGTGGTCACCTTCCATGTTGTAGGTTTGTCGTCATTACAGATTTGAGGAAAGCTGTGTCCCTTTTGGCCCCTTGCCGCCTTGGCTTCCTGGCATCGTGTTTTGGTCTCTATTCACACCTGGCCGGTCTCGAGATCCATCCAGTTAGGACAGATAGAAGAGCAGAGAGTGAGATGTATGCTTACTGCCCAGCCTGTAGCCTCTCTCCCGTCTGCATACACCGGCACGGTCGAGTCCACTTTCCCTGGTCCAGAAATGTCTGGGGAGCCCCCATTTTGTCTGTGTCAGCTGGTCCCGTTTTTGTTGCTTTTGCCCACCCTCTCTATGGGCTCTCAGACAGCGTGGGCGATGCCTGTGCTGAGTCCTTCGTCTGAGGCTGGAAGGCCTCTGCTTCAAGGAAACACTGTTTAATGCCATTTGTATAGTATTTCAAATCTCAGCCTTGAACTGCAGTAGGGGTTGTAGTGCCAGCCCCTATGCCCAGGGACTTCCGCCTTCCAGTCTCTGTGGCTTTCTTTGTCTCTTTTCAGTTGCCATGCCAGGCCCCTCCAGCTAAATTTCCTGCCTCTGGGACTGCCTCTGGGTCTAGTCTCTCTGACATTGCCTTTGACAGACAGCTTAGAGGACCCTAAAAATCCCACTCTCCATCTAGGAGCCAGTTCTGCATGGTTTAGATGGATGACTGGTGACTTATTCCAAGATTATATTTCTCCCTTTAATGTATCAGCGTTTTAAATATGCATTTTAAAATGTCTTAATATCTATAACCCATAGTTTAGAACTTATGTCTTTAAGGGGAGAAAGCTCGCTGTCCCTAAAATGCTTTTTTGGAACATTGGACCAGTTTTTATAAGAAAAGGCAAAATGACAACTGAAATCCTAGGCAAATATATGAGGTTAAGGATGTGTTAACCACTTCAAGAGTATCCCCAGTGATAAGCAGTGGGGGTGGAGGGGGCGGGGGAGAATGGAAATCAGCACCACAGACTTGAGGGATCTCTGCAGCTTGTGTGGGAGGTCGGTCAGACCCTGAGCAAGCAGGAGATCCCGCAAGGAGGGGCCACAGCCCGGATTTTTCAGAGCTGCTGCGAAGCAGCTCAGGTTTGGGGAGAGTCATCATCATTCAAAGCAGGGCGCACTTAGGACCCGAACCTTCTAGCTCTGCTGTGTGTTTGCTCTGTGCGTGAAAACCATTGGTGTTTTGTGACCAGTGAGTGTCCTGGACTTGAGTTGGTGGGTACTTTTATAGAAAAGCCCTCCTCTCTCCCCTCTTGCAGACAGCCGAGACCCTGCAGCCCACCCTGCAGCCCGAAATGCAGCTTGAGCAAGGAGCCATCCAGATCCAGTGATGTAGGACAGGCTGCTCGACCATGACAGGACCCAAGGTGGAGCCGTCGCCGCTCTCAGCGCCGGCTCCAGCCAACCACCCAGTTGTACACACGCCTGGCCCCATGGCTTTGAATGGAGGTGACTGCACGTGTTCTGTTAAAGTGCATCTGGAGCCTCATCCACAGGGGAAGGTGTCCCAGTAAATAACAGATGAGAAGAGTCGCCAACCCTCCAGAAGACCCCTTCGTTTGAGTCCCACTGTTGGTACCTAGAGAAAGAGTGGGAAGCACAGTGTGGATTGCGTTAAGTTCACGCGGAAAATCAAGAACTACAATATTTTTCTCTGTTTAAACAGCTTTTTTAATTTGCTATGGTGTTTATAACAAAAAAGAAAATTGAAAAAAAAAAGGAGTAGCAGAAGCCTTTTGCTGTGTGCTCTGTTCAGTGAAATGAAAATAGGTATTTGCAGAGACAACTAACATTTTGATGGAAATATTGCTTACCTACTTTTCTAGGGGGAAATGCTCTCAGCACTGTAATTAAGCATTTTTAATGGAATAAATGTATTTATGACCACAGCAGCTTTAATGTTATTTCCTTTGAGGGGGTGGTTTGCCGAGGCCAGTCTCCCTCCTGGTGGGTGCTCAGGGATCACCCACAGCCCTTTCCGCTTGTGGGGTTCTTGCAAAGGGAGGGGCGTGGCTTATTCTGACAGAGCCCTGTAACGGGCCTGGAATGTCATCTCCCCCATATGCAGAGGGCTGCCCAGTGGAGTGTTCCCTCTCAGACACAGGCATCCCCGAGACAGTGGGAGCCTGCTTCAGTATTGCATGTGACCCGCGCTGTCGCATGGCACAACCATTGCCAGCTGCAGAAAGTTACAGCTCCAGGGCTTCTTAGAGAAAGTCATGTCCAGAGGAGCCTGCCTCATCATCTAAAATTAAAAAACAAAGACAGATTTTAAATGTCAAAGGAGTTCATTATAATCACGCCTAAGATTGTTGATTCACTAAATGTTTACACCCATTAAACAAAAGTGTATACATACACAAAACAACAACACAAAAACAAAGGCAGAGAAAACAGTTCCAAGCACAGAGGTGGTTTGCACTACATGTGATCAGTGTGTGGGGCCTGCTTCTCTCACACGGTTTTGGCAGTTACATTAGTGGGGTTTGTGAAATTCATAACAAAATCGTATTTACTGATTTGGACTATGACTGCTCAATGCTTTTTCTGGGAAGCATTCAAAGTTGCCATTCCAAGTAGTCCTGCCTCTTCCCCCCTCCACTCCATGGGGGTTCCTGGGCTGGGTGGTTTACACCAGGGCATGCTGGGGGGTGGTGGTGGGGGTAGGGACAGCGTGTCTAAATTTCATGCCTCTATGCATCCTCCAGGGATGGTCACGGTGAGATGAGGACTTGGAACCTCCCTGGATAGTCACCTAAGAGAGGAGATGGAATGAGAAAAAGACCAATCATAATGCTGGAAGGAAAAGGTCTAATTTAACACGTATCTGGACTCCCAGATGGAGGGAATGGAGAGAACAGTAGAAATATAACATTTAAAGGATTCAGGAAGCAGAATAGATTCCAAGTAGAAGTAAAAATAAATCAGTGCCTGGACACACACAGAACATTAAAGACAAAAATAATTCTGAAAGCAGCCAGAGAGAAAGGTGAAACCACCTACAGTGGAATGAAGGAACCATAGCAAACTTTGCAACAACCACTGGACGTCCGAAGCAGAGGGTAGTACCAATGAGCATTGAGAGAAAAATATTATCTACACAGAACTGGGTCTGTAGGAAAACTGTTGTTCAAGAACGTCGGTGATGATCATCATTTGAGCCAGCAGTTCCACTCTGAGGTGCACATGCAGGAGAATTGAAACCTTATGTCCACATGTAAACTTGTATAAGAATATTCATAGCAATACTATTCACAGTGGCTAGAACTGGGAGAGAACCAGGTGTCCATCAAAGGATGAATGGATAAATAAAATGTGGTCCAACACCACAATGGAATATTATTCAGCCATAAACAGAAATAAAGCTGACACTACAACATGGATGAACCTCAAAAACATCATTCTGAGTGAAAGAAGCCAGTTATAATAGCTGTATGAAGTGTTCGGAACAGACAAATACATAGACAGAATGCAGATTAGTGGTTGCCAGAGGCTGGAGGGAGGGAGAAATAGGGATAAAGGGTTTATATTTGAGGCGATGAAAATGGGAATTAGTGGTAATGTTGCCACAACCATAAATTTACTAAAAGCTATTCAATTGCACACTAAGAAGGGTAAAGTTTTGGTATATAAATTATATCTCAAAGCTACTAAGAACTGGACGACATTTAAAAAACGATTAATAAACAAAAATGAGGGTGTTACTTGCAGATGATCCCTCAAGAAAGGAAATAGTAAGGAATTTTCTTCAAGAGCAGGAATGGATTCCAGGAGGAGGGTCTGAGCAAGAAGCAGTGGTGAACAACTAGAACAGTAAACTCACAGATATGTCTAAGTACTCTGTATATACCGTCTCACAATGAAGTTGTCAAAAACAATAAAATACTGGAAAACATTACAGTGTAAGTTGAGATGGCCTGGAAAGCAGTTAAGTGGTTTTAAAGCTCCCTTTTATTGCCCCGGAAAAAGAGGATCAGGATACTGTACAATCTTAAGACATGAAACTCAACTATCCGTGACAAACATTTAAGAAACAGCATATAAAGAATGAGTGAGCAGTGGGTATTTCCACTATGGGATCAAGGAACTTGACCTACTTGATGTGTAGAGCACACATTCTTCCACGTGCTTTTCGGAACTTGATTGAAGTTGGCCACAGGCCAGACCAGAGAGAAGAAGGCCAGATAAGAAATCAAAATGGGAATTAGTGGTAGGTTGCCTTGACTCTATAAATTATTTTTAAAATTCTTATCTGATGATATGTTTATTAATTATTATTTTTTTAGAGAGAAGAGAAGGGGTGGGGAGGGAGACAGAGAGAGAAACATTGATTGGTTGCCTCCAGTGTACACCCCAACAGGGAATCAAACCCAAAACCTAGGTTTGGGCCCTGACTGGGAATCGAACCTACAACCTTTTTGTGTATGGGATGTTGTTCCAGTCAACTGAGCCACCTGGCCAGGGTGGGAAGGTATATTTAACTGACAATTAAATAAAGTTGATGCATAAAACTTAGGAATCCTTTGGTTCATTTCCAGAGTGTGGGACTACTGGATCATATGGCAGGTCTATTCTGAACACCCAGGCTGTTTCCCATTGTGGCCAGACCAATTTATAGTCCCTCCAACATTGCACAAGGGTTTTCTTAGCTCCACATCCTCACTAGTCCTTGTTATCTCTTGTATTTTTGATAATAGTCATTTTAGCAGGTGTAAGGTGATACCTCATTGTGCTTTTGATTTCTCTGATGAATAGTGACTTTGAGTATCTTTTGGTATATCTGTTGGCTATGTTTGTCTTTGGGAAAGTGTTTATTCAGTTGTTTTTTTTTTATTGGATTTTTTTTTTTTTTTTGGCTAAAGAGTTATAGGACTTCCTTTTTTATTTTGGATATTAACCTGTTGTCAGATGGCTGGCTTATAAATATTTTCTCCTATTCTGTAGGTTCATTTTCACTTTGTGTATTATTTCTTTTGCTTTGCACCATCTTTTTTGATGTAGTCTCACTTGGTTGTTTTTGCTTTTGTTGCTTTTGCATTAGGTGTGACATCCAAAAAATGGTTGCCAAGACCAGTGTCAAAGATCTTTTTTTCTTTGTTTTCTTCTATGAGTTCTATGTTTCAGGTCACATATTTAAGTCTTTAATGTACTTGAGGTTTGTGAGGTTGTTTTTTTTTTTTTTTTAACCTTTTCCCTTGTATTTATTTAAAATCTATTTTTTATTGTTGACAGTATTATACCGATGTTCCCCATCTCCCTTCTACCTAGCCCCCAACCCACCCCAGACCTTCAACACCATTGCCTGTGTTATGTTTCTGAGCTATGTTTATAAGTTCTTTAGTTAATATCTTCCTGCCCCTCCCAACACTCTTTCCTCTGAGACCTGTCAGACTATTTCATGCATCCTGGAAATATTTTTTCTCTGGACCTATTTTGTTCATCAGTTTATTTTGTTCCTTA
>PVJN01052976.1:0-13898 GCA_004026805.1 Lasiurus borealis | reverse complement strand
AAACTATTTTTATTTCTTTACTTAAGGACCTCTCTGGAAACCAAACATGCCAGAAGATATATTGGCCTTTAGGAGAGGGGGTTTCTCGTACCAGCCATAAATGAAATTTTTGTTTGAACTCGCTGCCTTGAATTATGTTGGCCTTGGGAAGAGGGAGGGTTTTATCTATTGCTGATGAAAGCTTTAAAAAAGAGGGCTCTAGAGGAATGTAGTAACTGTGTTTTAGTATTCCGCCTCATTTTGCAGATGGGGTTTTCAGAATGCTTATCAGTACTGCAACACAGGGAGAGATAAACAAGACACCAGGACAAAAAGCCAGTTGTCTGAAACAGCTCAGAAATGATCTACAATAAATATAAAGATCACTTATTTCATAGAGTATTGTTTTCTCTTTTCTCTCAGCTAAAACAGACATGCAAAGTAAGGAAAATTATATTGGTCTCAGTGAGTGAAAGACCTACTGCTGTTCATTACAGAGCTGAAGAACTGAAATTAACTTAAACATTCAGGACACATCTTGTATTCTCAATAGTTAAGTTCATGATAATTTAAAATTCAATGACATATTTTTAATATTCTCGGATTATATTTCTTGGTAACTTAGTTACCTTTATTAACTTAAATCTTGTTTTATCAAAAAGGGGAAGGAAAATTATAATATGTATAAATACCTTAAGTATGCAAACATGTATGAAACATTTTGTGATGATGGGGATGCTGCTTAACCCTGTGAACACCAACTTGAATGCACATTATATAACTGCATATTTTAATAGCCACGTATATTTATTTTTAAAAATGGAAGTACAATTTACATAACATGGAATTAACCATTTCAAAGTGAGCAATTCAGTGGTATTTAATAGAGTTACAATGTGCAACCACCTCCACTGCCAACCTACAAAACAGGTTCATCAAGGATGGTAATGATGGTTTCACAGCAATATGAATTTATTTAATACCACTGATCTGTCTACTTATTTCAGGCCATGGCAGAACTTTGTAAATTAGTGCTTGTATTTCATATAACAAGTATTTTCTGTATGCTATTCTTTCCTTAAAATCTATTTCATCACATTCTACTCCATACATGTAATGACAGATGCTAAGTGGGGGAGGGGGAAGTAAACAACCTAATCTGCTTATTTGTATTTTTTCTAGAAGCTAGAGACACCTTGCTGTAAGAGCTCTGTTGGTCACTGTAGTGTTCATATTTCTATCCATATCGATCATACTCAGTATAATTATAGCTGCCATAGCCACTATAGTTTTGATCACCACCATAGGCACTATTGTAATTTCCATATCCTTGATCATAATGGTAAATCCTTGGTTCCACTTTTGGCCTTGATCTTAGCCTCGGCCCCTAGTACCACCTCATCCACTAGCTGCAGCACTTTTTCCTCCCTTTTGCTGTTGCTGTTGCTGCCTATATACCCCTCTATATACCCCTTTGAGGTAGGCAACTTTTATTTTACACTTCCCAGAATCAATTTGATGATATTCGCTTTCTAACAATTTCTTTACTGGCTCCTCATCCATATATGTGATAAAACAAAACCTCTTTTTTCATTTGCTTTTGTATCCATGGGAAGTTCAATATTTTCAATCTCTTCAAAGGCTGTAAAAAATTCTTTAATTTGTTCCTCAGAAGTATCTGAGCTTGATCCACACATAAAAACCTTCTTTTAGAGGGTTCCTTCTCTTATAAAGTTTTGGCCTTTTGGGGGTTCTACAAATTTGCCATCCAATCTGTGTTCCTTCAGTTCCAAAGCATTATCAACACTAGCAGTATTTTTGAAAAGCATAAATCCAAATCCTTGTAATCTTCTAGTGACTGAATCTGTTTTAATTGTGCAGTATACAACTTCCCCAAATCAAGACAAATATTCAGTTAGATATTTCTTGCTTGTATCCCAGCTCAAGCTTCCAATAAACATTTCACCATCATCCTGATGATTTTTTTTTTTTGCTGTCCTTGATCTTGCATCTCTCTGCACATTCTTCTGTATTGCTGTACCTCCTCCATGGTGGTGGAGTTGTGTGTGTATTTTAGGAGGAAGTAAGGGGGTACTGGCATGTAGTTCAAGACACAACATGGGCTTTTTAAATGAGCGGGTGGATCCCTGGACCACACTTACAACACTACATTAGTCACTGTGGAAGGGACATGAGGCAAAGGTTAATCTTTAATCTTGCTGCTGGAGGCTAAGAACAGTAGTTAGCATAATAAATGTGAGAAGTTCATCAGTAGGCTGATGGACATCTTCAGCAGGGCTGAAGAGCTGAATATCGTTACCTGCTGCCAAACAGCTGAGGGCAATTTCCCTAACCTGATAATCCTTTATTGGTTACCAAACTTTACTTTTGATATGCTTGTTTGCATTCCTAAAGGGCCAATGTGTTTTCCAGTAAATAAAAAGCTGTGGGTCCATAGATTTGGGGAGCCACCCCACTCCAAGTGAAGCCTCCCAAAATGCCTTCCAAATTTATATTTCCTGTCTAGTCAGTATTCATTTATATACAGGCCTCCCCCAGATTCATGAATCCTTGCTGCGAAAAGACTGCAGAATTTATGGTGCCTGAGACAGGGACTGGAGATTTGTCAGAGTGAAAAGAAATTGATCACTGGTAAAGATGGGGATCACCGGTAAAGGTGGGGATCGCCAGAAAATTTGATGGGGAAATTCACTGCACATAAAGCCCATGCCAACCTTTGGAATTCATGATCCAAAGTGGCAAGAACATTTTTTTCAAGCCAGGCCATAATGAAGAAGAATTTGGTTAAACGGCAAAGTTATAAAGAAATGAAAATGTCAAAAGGTACTCTCTTAAATCAGGCTAAAGGAAAATGAGTAGCCTTGTCATATTTAACTAGGTGGGGTCTTATTCAAATTGAAAAATGCCTAATTTGTATTGGGGATAAAAAGTCTGCAGTTACTAAAAAAGCCACTGGATCCTCTGCCTCTAGTGTGGAAAAACTAAGCAGCTAGAGAGTATGGAGCTGTCAGATCTCTAACAGGGAAACTATGATGCTTTGTTTAAAAATTACCATATGACAGGCAGAGTTTAGCTAAAATAACTTTAAAGGGTAGTCAATGCTATGGAGAGAAATTTCCAGGAAAATAACTGTTATATATTAAGTCTTGTTTATATGTTTGTTGATCTGTCCTTTTTGTTTGGTTTAATGTGTTTATTGTTAGTCTATTAAGCATGCCTGGGCAGCCAGGCCATTTACTGAATTTTCCCAGAGTGAACAGGACGTGGGGGTGGGGAGACACATGAGACAAAGGGAGGTAGAGATAAAATTTGGCAGAATTCAAGGGAGATGTCTGAGATTTCTGTGCTTGTAAAGGGAGAAAGCTGGCTTAAGACAAAAACACTCACCGTCTGATTTTGGATAGGTCTTAGGCTAAGCTCAATCTCTTTGCAGATGTTATAGAATAAAACTAGTAGAATAAGACTACTTTTCTCAAATATATGGCAAAATGACCCAAGGTAAAAAAAAAAATACAAGCTGTTTCTGAGCAACAAGATTAGTGTTCTCATAATAAAGGGCAGTTTTTTAATAATACTGTAATGGACTGCATCCCAAAGTTAACCTTAAGGCCATTGAAAGTCAGTAAGTTGTCTCTGTTACAGAATTTGCCAAAGAAAATGCTTTGGATAATAATAATTGGCTTTAGAATCTCAAAATTATTGAAACATGAATAAATAGATATATAGCTAAAATGATTTTATCATAAATATTTCCAGTAATAACATATTAATAATTAAGGTCCAAAAACCCATGGGAAGTTGGCTTCACTCTTTTTTTTAAATTTTTTAAAATATATTTTATTGATATTTTACAGAGAGGAAGGGAGAGAGATAGAAAGTCAGAAACATTGATGAGAGAGAGATATCAATCAGCCGCCTCCTGCACGTCCCACAGTGGAGATGTGCCCGCAAGCAAGGTACATGCACCCAACCGGAATTGAACCTGGGACCTTTCAGTCCGCAAGCCGATGCTCTATCCACTGAGCCAAAGTGGTCTCAGCTGGCTTCACTCTTTGATAAAGGTGGGGGCTGGTCTCTTTTCCTCGAGCAGAAAAAATGTGGTGATTTTACATTCAAGTGGAGCAACTTAGAGGCTTGCTTCCCTCCTTTCTCCCCCACTAAACACAGTTCCAAAGTCTTTAATAACTTAAAACTTTGGAGTTTACTGAATTAAATAATATAACTTATCAAATATCTAGTTATTTTGAAATGACAAAATATTGATATATTAATCTGAGTTTGCCTCATATGAAAAATCTAGGGGACAGCATTGAATCTATTTAATTAAATATGTCTTATATTTTATTTGAAATAATTTCTTTAAAATGTGAAGTTATTATTAATCTGATATATGGTAAGTGTTTAACTTGCCAGCCAAAATTTGAGGCTTCTAAAAGTTTAAAGTTCAAATTAAGTTGGGATAAATTATATGGTTGTGGTAACAAAATGCATAAAGTATATAGAAATTTATTTTTGGGAAAAATAATTCTTGTATTTTTTTCTGGAGATATGAGTATTTTAAAATATATTGTAGCCATTATATGTACTATGTATGGTAAAACTTCAAGGTCTGATTTTAAAAGAGGATTAAATCTATGGTCTGAACCAAATTTTTAATATAATAACCAGTTTAAATTTAATTGATATCTTTTAGAATAATTTATTTTGGAATTAAAAGCCTAAGCAACCATTGCAACCAAACAATAACTGAGCAGGCTGCATGGGGCGACTAGGCTGGCAGGGGGGTTAGTGAGGAGTGACCAAATGACCAAACAGCAGGCTATGTGGGGCGAACAGACCCATGGGGGGCATATGGGGGTGATCAGGCTGGCAGGGGGTGGCAGTAAGGGGTGACCAGGCTGACAGGGAGGTAGTTAGGGGTAACCAGGCTGGGGGGGCATTTAGGGGCAACCAGGCTGGCAGGGAGGTATTTGGGGCAACTAGGCCAGCAGGGGACAGTTGGAGGTGACTAGTCCAGCAGGGGGGCAGTTAGGGGCCATCAGGCAGTTAGGTAGGTGAGCAGTTAGGAGTCAGTGGTCCCAGATTGTGAGAGGGATATCTGACTGCCAGTTTAGGTAGTCGACATCTCCCAAAGGGTCCTGAATTGGAGAGGGTGCAGGCTGGTCTGAGGAGACCCCCAATGTACAAATTTAGTGTGGCCACAAATATATATTTGATAATCTTTCCAAGTTAAATTTCAAGACTTTAACTGAGAGATGACTTTGGAATATTCCAAGGGCTCTGGAATGATTCAATGATTTATTTTCTCTTTTTAAAATAAACATTTTTTAAATAGGCCAATTTAATATACTTGAAATCACATGGAAAGCTTTATCAAATAAAAATTAATAACTATATTTTATTTATACACATATATTTTAAATATTATAAAGGTTTTAACCTCTAAGGAAGGGCAGGACAAGGTTGCTGAATGTTTCTTAAGCAAAACCAGATCTTTCAGTAGTGGAATTTTAAAGATAAAAGCAAACAAATCCCTCAGGCAGCCTGCACCTCAAGTAGGCTGGGAAGTAGCGTGGCATCTGTTTCATAGGTCAAACATATAAATTTGCTTTTTCAATAAAGATGCCTACTCTAATTACTTAAATAAATTAGCTTTTTATAATATAATCAAGGTCTCATATGAATTCAGTTATATGAAAAGCCAATATTTTTATAAACAATTGGTTTTAGTAAAGGTCAAAGTAAAAATTTGCATACACCCTACAAACCAGTCCTCTAAAATAGTTCTTGAGACTTCCCATGATCTTTCTATATATGCAAATTATTACTAGCCAAAAAAGAATGTTGTTTAAAAATAAATTTTAAGCCTAATAAAAAGAGAAATTTTAAAATCTCTTCTCCTACTATTTGAAGGCTAAACTGAAGGTTAAATCTGATAATTAACCACCATAAGTAGAAAGAGAGTCACTTAAAATATAGACATGACAGTATTAGCCAGCATCTGAAAAGTTACTGAGTGTGTTGCTTGGTTTAAAAGAAAGGAAATAGATTTTTAAAAGAAATTTCCTAAATGTGGCATAGAAATTGCTCTGGGAGGAAATAAAGGGAGGTTTCCTTCAAATGTCTGGAAAACTAATTAAAAGTCAATGTTTTAGGCCTCAAAAAGAAAAGTAAATAATTTGCATTTTGCCTTTCTAACAAAGCTTATATATGCTCGAAGACTGATAGCAGAAATTCTATTAGTGTCATTTACTGTCAACACCCAAGGACAAAGCTTTGTTTCAGACTAATTTAAGTTGGTAAGTTGAAATAAGTAAATATTCAGGGGAACTTAGTTGTACTAGGCAGAAACTTATTCCTGGAGCATTAACTAATTTTTTTACTGATAGTTCATCTCATAGTAAAAGCTGTTTGTCATGCAATGAATTCAGACCAGTCATACTTCTGTACAAAGAATTTAATTAAAAGCTATCAGGGCTGCATTGTAGGATTTCCAAAAGCCTCTTAATATTATTTAAAACAAAAAAAGGGGGATAGTGGAGTAATATACTATGAGTAAACTACATCAAGCTTTCATTACTTAATTTTTTTTCACTTATATTGCTGAAGGCAAAATTCCCATGGTGTCAGAATAAGCCAGAGGAAAATGGTTTGGCAAATTTAAAAGATCCCGGGAGTCTAGTTTATAGAAAGGTCTCTTTATTAACCTTTGGTGGAGAATATGCTTATATATTTCCAGAAAACTCCCCCAAGCTGTGTGGATTCCTGCAGCAATGGATCTGAGAGTGGAAATGACCAGACTCCTCCAGCCACAGATGGTGGTGATGCCAAACAATTCACTGATAAGACAGAGGAAAAACAGTCCAGAGATGGGGAATGGTGAAGATGCCTTGCCATGCTAGCAATCAGCAGCTGTGTGTCCATGCAGGTTGCCCAGGACCAAACCAAAGAAGGTTGAATCTACATTGCAATTGCTCACCATTTTTCTACCATCCAGACCTGGAATATCTTTGTTATCATGTCACAGGGGACAGTGATTGGGAAGGAAACCCATAAAAACAAACAAACAAACAAACAAATCCCACAACTGTTGGACAGTGATTGGGAAGGGGACTCAAAGAACTCATGGCCCAGAAAGGAGCTTACTGCAAACTGATTCCTTTGTTGCTTGGCAGCAATTTAAAAGGATATGAAAGCCCTGGCTGGTTTGACTCAGTGGACTGAAGGGTCCCGGGTTTGATTCCAGTCAAGGGCACATGCCCAGGTTGTGGGCTAGATCCCCAGTCGGGGACATGCAGAGGCAGCGGATCAATGATCTCTCTCATCATTTATGTTTCTATCTCTTCCTCTCCCTTTCTCTCTGAAATAAAAGTATATATATATATATATTTTTTTTTTTAAAAAAAGCACATGAAAGAGCTCAATCGTTTCCATTGAATTTAAAAATCTTACAAGGACTCGAGCTCTGCAAATGGCATACATTCATGTTAACTTTATTAAATAAAAAAGGGGGATATGTGGAGGCTACGAACAGTAGTTAGCATAATAAATGCGAGAAGTTCATCAGAAGGCTGATGGACATCTTCAGCAGGGCTGAAGAGCTGCATATTATTACCTGCTGCCAAACAGCTGAGGGCAATTCTCCTAACCTGATAATCCTTTATTGGTTACCAAACTTTACCTTTGCTATGCCTATTTGTATTCCTAAAGGGCCAACGTGTTTTCCAGTAAATAAAAAGCCGTGGATCCAGAGATTTGGTGAGCCAACCCACTAAAGGGTGAAGCCTCTGCCTTGTTCTCCTAAATGCCTTCCAAATTTATATTTCTTGTCTAGTCTGCATTCATTTATGCACAACCTTTCTCCAGATTACTGAACCCTTGCTGCAAAAAGACTCGGGCATCTTGCTATCATTAAAAGAAAGTGGATTAGAGTGGCATTTCTTTTGAAATGTAATTCATAAGCTTTAACACAGCAATAGTTATTGTCAACCTAAAGAGGCCAAGATTAGTTTTTGCAAACCATTTGTTTCTTGGCATCAAAACTGTTCCTAAATTCACAATTATGGAAAAACTTTGTGTATAATTTAGAATTGTCAGTCCCTTGCTCTTGTATGTGCTGATGCATTCCTTTATTTCACAGGGTGAAAGGACATATGACTGTGCTTAAAAAAAACAAAGCACCAAAATTGAAGCTACCATTCATGTAACTAGAGCCACAGTGTTTGAAGTCATTAGAGAAGCTATTTTTGTAATATGCTATGAAGAGGTCAGGACTAGCTCAGTGTTGTGAGTTCAGACAAAATTTTGAACCCTATCTGCCATCTTGGATTAATGTGCATTAAAGAAGTGAAGAATATGTTGGTGGACAAAATCATGGGTGGTTAGTTCTATAGTTCAACAGTTTATTTCATTCTATTTGAAGAATGATAGTTTTCAGAGGAGTTAGCTGATTTTCACCCATGCTGATAAAACCATAAAAGGCATACTTTACATTTAATCTTTGAAATAGCCCATTATAAAGGGAAAGTAAAAAAAAATGTAGTTAAAACTGTTCCAATTCATCTGATACAGTCTCCCAAGGATTTATATATTTATTTATTTTTGCCTTAAACCTTCTTTCTACAGCAGGGTTTTTCAACCTTATCACTATAGACATTTTGGACTACACAGTTTTTGGTTGTCTAAAGGTATTCTGTACATTATGGGATCTTTAGCAGTATCTTTGGCCTCTACCCATTAGATGCCGATAGAAAACCCTCTCACAGGTCACTGCACTCTGAGTTGCAACCACAAAAATGTTCCCAGAAATTGCCAAATGTCCTCTTAGGGCCAAGTGATCCTTGGTTGAGAACAACTATTCTACAATGTTATATTTGATTTGTACAAAATTGTTTTTTTTTTTTTTTTGGTTGAATTCTGTAAAACTTAAAATCTTATAGTCAGCAAGGACCTTGGAAATTTATTCTTCACCAAATAGGGAGACTGTTAAGAGCATAGACTTGAGTTCAAATCCTATATACTAGTTATGTGACCATAGGGAAATCATTTAAGCTTCCTAAGTCTTAGTTTTATCCTCTGTAAAATTAGTCCTAAAAGATTCATGTAAAGATGAAATAAGATCATGCACAGTCTAAGCTTAGCATAGTACCTTATATATAGTAGGCAAGTAATATGCATGATCTATAATTAGTTACTGCATGCCTACAATGAGCCAAGCAATTTGTGGAGATCTCACCTTCATTGCAGGACACCTGTGCCACAGCTGGGTTAGATACATGTGGTAAAAGTTCAGCTTTCCTTATTAAAATAATCACCTATAAATCGTGACATTTCTCCTAAGAAGTGTCACTAGACGATAGCTGTGCCCTTAGTTTGTACCTCACTTTCCTGAGGTCTCTCCCTTGGATTCCCCATGCCACTTTCATGCTCCTCCTTCCTAGTCCCCTAATTTGGGAATATATGTGTGCGTTTGTCATTATTATAGCTGGAAGTACTGAAATATTCCAAGAGAATTTTACTGTCACTGAGGGGAAATAAAAAGGAAACTATAGCATAAACAAGCAGCATAAAAATAGATTTCTAAAACAGCAATTTCTGATGCTTTAATCCCAGGAAAAGTTTCAAGGAGCTTTCAAAGTTTCTAATTCCCCTTCTAATTACATTCTAATGTAGTCCCTAAGAAGACAGGTATACTTATTCGTTCATTTAACATATTTTAGTGACATGAAGGCAATAAAACCAGGTACATATATACAGTTCAACATATTATACAGTTGAATGGGTCGGGATGGGAGAGGTCAGGAATGATTTTCTAATTAAATTGTGTCTGTGCTAAGCTCTTAAAGAAGAGAATGTGCTTGTATACTGAAGACCTGGGATAAGAACATTCCAGGGAGGAGCAGCAACTGCAAATGCCTTGAGGCAGGACTGACCTGGACATAAAAATAATAATGCTCACTATATTCCCCAGGAATTATGTTAAGAACTCTGGATATGCAAATTCAATTCTCTCAATTAATCCATTTTACAAATGGGAGGAATTGAGGTACAAAAACCTTAAGTTAGTTGCCAAGATCACAGAGTTACTAGGCGATCAAGCCATAATTCAAGTCCAAGCAGCCTAACTCCAGAGTCTAGGCTTTAAACTAATACACTACACTGTCTGAAGCATGAAGAGAGCAATGGGTGAGCATGGGGTAAGAGGATATTGGAGAGGCAGATGGAGGCCAATCTATGTGGAGACTTTATAGATGTTAGGAAGGAGTTTGGCTTTATTTTAAGAGCAGTGAGGAACCCCTGAAATATTTTGAGCAGAGAAGTAACATGATCTGGTTTACATTTTTACAAAATCACTCTGGCTTCTAGTTGAGAACAAACTGTAGGAGTAAAGGTTGGAGTCAGCAAGACTGGCCAGAGGTATTGTAGTCATTGACGTGAATGGCAGTGAAGGGAGAAATTGAGCGATTTAGTAAATATGTTGGAGGTAGAGTTGATGAAACTTCCTGGTGAGCTATACTGAAGGAAGTTAAGTGAAAAAAGAGGAATAAATCGAACACCACTGATACTTTTGGACTTTGGCAACTGGAAGGATGGTGGTACTTAGTTTCTTAACTGCTCTTTAACCATACAGATTCTAGATGCCCTCATGGCTTCCTGACATCTAAGAACTGTCTAGCCTCTATCTCTTGTTCTTTTCCAAGACAAATGTCAATGCTTTTGTTTCTTTCCAGAATGCTCAGAATCCCCCAAGGTCTTCCCACTTGATTGTAGTATTCAGTTGCAGCTAACACCTAGTTCAGAACTAGTTTTCATGGCAAATATAAGTCGTTATCACCCTTGAGACAGTTCTCAGTCATCGTTAAAGCATTCTGGAATGACTCCTTTAGGTAACTCCATTTCCCATGTATAGGAAGTGTGGCATAAAGGAAAGAAAGTATAGTTTGGCTGGTGTGGCTCAGTGGTTGAGCATCGACCATGAACCAGCAGATGGTGGTTTAATTCCAGGTCAGGGAATACGCAGGGTTGCAGGCTCGATCCCCAGTATAGGGCAGCCAATCAATGATTCTCATCATTGATGTTTCTATCTCTCCCTCTCCCTTCCTCTCTGAAATAAATTATATAGAAAGTATAGCATAGAGGATGAGATCACTGGCTTTGGAGTCAGGCACATATTCAAACCCCTGCACCACCAATGAAATGGCCTTAGGCAAGTTACCAAACCTCTCAAAACTTTAATTTCCCAATCTGTAAATTTGTATAGTATTTTCCCATTGTTAAATGAAAGAATGTATTATATAAAGTACTATTATAAGTACTCAGCACATCATGAAAGTTGAAATTGATTTTTATTATTATACAACTAGAGGCCCTGTGCATGAATTTGTACATGGGTGCGGCCAGGCCAGCCCACTACAATAGGGGCCTATCAGGCCAGCAGGCAGGACACAGTGGCAGTGGGTGGTTGGTTGGCTGGCCCCTCCCCCAATTGAGGTGTTGGGGGCTGATCAGGGCCTGGATCAGGCTGGTTGGCTGCCGCAGCTTGTGTCATAGCCACTGGCTGTTTTGATCATTCTGCCGTTCTAGTCACTGGGTTTTTATATAGATTATTTTTCACTTACTACTTTTAGTTCTGTCCTAGGAACAATGTAATAAATATGCTTCTTATTCCAGAAGGCAGCATTTAGCATATGTAAAATAATTTCCATCTTTCTGAATCTACCCTTCTGAAAAATGTCTAATTCTTTGATTTGTCCATGGGGATGAAATATTTCCAGACCACCCTATGCCCTTAGCTTACTCATAGAAATATTGTGAAAAATTAATGAGATAATGAAACTTTGTGAACTATGGAAGAGCTAAATACATATTTTTATTCCCCTCAGCACTGATATATGTGATATACAATGATAATTAATACTAATTTACATATGAAACATCGGGGTACTAAAATCCAACTGTAACAAATTGTGAACTTCTAAATTTTAATCTCATCTTATTGAAAGAAAATCAGGAAATGCACAGTGAGAAAAAAAAAACACCTCATTGAAACGATCTATTGCAAATGCTTAATTCCCCAAATATATATACTGTGGTTTTGAATATTCATTACTTAGCCTAGAATTCAACCTTGACATGCACAGTACAAACACTGTACTTAATTCTAGATTTATAAATTTAACTCTTCATTATAACATGGATAAAAGAAAAATAACATGGAATGCTTTTGTGCCAGGTTTTGTGTCCTATTATATATTTATGTTTTGAAACATTAACATATACCACCAATGAAAACATGAATGTATATGTTACATCCATTAATTAAAACTATTCAGGAGAATCCAAGATGGCGGCATAGGTAAACAACTACACTGCTGCCTCGCACAACAATTTCAAAACTACAACTAAAAGACAGAACGGACATCATCCAGAACCACAGGAAGGCTGGCTGAGTGGAAGTTCTGCAGCTAGAGGGAAAGAGAGGGGCTCACAGAGACCCAGAGGAGCCGCAAAAAGCTAAGGTACGGAGACGCACGCGCTGAGAGAGTGGGTGCCGGACTACCTGGCTGGCTTTCTCTGGTGGGAGGGAAACGGAGACTCCCAACGGCATTGAACCCCTTATCCTACGACACTAAACCCCAGATCCAGCCGAAACTCACACGGGGAGAGTTTGGACTGAAAAGGAAGAGGTGCACGGAAATTTAGGGGAGTTGCAAAAGATCACAGGGCTGGTGGCGGCACGCACGGCACTGCTCGGAGGACAGATTGCTGATTGGGCCGCTGGCTTTCGCGACTGGGCGGGACAGACCTTTCCAACTGCGCTACTTCTGAGTCCACTGGGCCCCTGTTTCGAGCGAAACCCTGGAGACCTAGACTCGTGTGGTCCTGGGGCACAGGGGACCTGGAAAGGCAACGGTCTGGAGGCACTGCGGGTGTGTGCGCACAAGGACCACTCCAGCCATTACCCAGTCACGTGAGACTTAGGGGCCGTGGATGGCGGGGCCGACTGGAAGGCAAAGCAGTCCCTTAAGCCCTGAGACTCCACCCATCCCAAGCTCAACAGAGGCTTCTGCGTTTTTGCAAGCCTGCTATCATAAGGCTGAATTCAACACAGAACTTTCCCCAGCATAGTGAAAATGCTGAGACAAGGGAAGGGATCACAAACAAAAGGAATGGAGGAAAAAAAAACGACAGGATATTGAGTTCAAAACCACGTTTATAAGGTTTTTCAAGAATATCATAGAAAAGTTGGATAAAATTAGCGAGACCCAAGAGGAGATGAAAAAGAACCAACTAGAGAAGGAACTAGAAATTAAACATACACTGACTGAAATAAAAAATATTATACAGAGTCCTAACAGCAGACTAGAGAAAGGCAAGAGTCAAGTCAAAAATTTGGAATATAAAGAAGCAGAAAACACTCAACTGGAAAAGCAAGAAGAGAAAAGAATTAAAAAATGTGAACATAATATAAAGAGACTCTGGGACAGCTTCAAGCGTACCAACATCAGAATTGTGGGGGTGCCAGAATAAGAGAGAGAGCAAGATACTGAAAACCTATTTGAAGAAATAATGACTGAAAATTTCCCCCACCTGGTGAAAGAAATAGACTTACAAGTCCAGGAAGCACACAGAACCCCAAACAAAAGGAATCCAAAGAGGACCACACCAAGACACATCATAATTAAAATTCTCTCTTTGTGAAAGACAAAGAGAGAATATTAAAAGCAGCAAGAGAAAAACAGTTCATTACCTACAAGGGAGCACCCATACGACTGTCAGCTGATTTCTCAACAGAAACGATGCAGGCCAGATGGGAGTGGCAAGAAATATTCAAAGTGATGAATAGCAAGAACCTACAACCAAGAATAATCTATCCAGCAAAGCTATCATTCAGAATT
>PVJN01052975.1:0-13899 GCA_004026805.1 Lasiurus borealis | reverse complement strand
TCACACACACTCACACATACATATAGTCACTCACACACTAATGTGCACACACACACACACACACACACACACACGCTCAGCCCCCGGCTCTGGACGGGAGCAGGAAGCACTGCGTTCGCACACGGCCCACCACCTCCCAGCTCAGCAACCCCGACAGCCCAGGCCCGGGCGGGTCATGTGACTCCGCGCCCATCTCGGAGGAGCTCCCACATGGGCCTCCGGAGAAAGGAGCCCGTGGCTCCAGGGCTGGGAAACCCCGGCCGCCCTCCTGCCGCAGGTGAGGGTGGTGGTGGCGAGGGCCGTGCTGAGCATGTGGCACCTGCCTCGGGGACCCCCCCTCCCCGTCAAGGTCCCCCTCTCCCCTCCCTGCCTCTGACCAACCAGAGGAAGCAGCGTCTCCGAGCAGACAGTTCCCATCCCACGGGTCCAGGCCAGCTCAGCCTCCAACTGCCCGAGGACTCCCCGCTGCCCTCTGACCCTGGCCCTCTGACCCTGCCCTCCGACCCTGCCCTCCGACCCGGCCCTCCGACCCTGGCCCTCTGACCCGGCCCTCCGACCCGGCCAAGTTCGAGGCCGCCGGGGCCCCTCCCCGGGACGGCTCTGCCAGGGTCGCCCGCAGGCTCTGGGCCCTGAGATGCGTGGCCCGTGTGTCCTAGGGACCCCCCCCCGTCCTGCCCCGAGGGTGGCCACCGGGTCCCTCCCCGGCCGGCGCTCCCGCCCGAAGGTGCCGGCCGGCCACTCCCGACCGCTGCTCGCGCCGCCCGGTGCGGGCGCCCCCTCGCAGATAAGCCCCTTCCTCGGGGAGCGGGACTTAATTCGGCATCTGAGTGACAGCGCGCGGGCTGATCCGGCCCAGACAATGCCGCCTGCGCCTTAATCTCCCCCAGACAATGCGGGCCTCCGGCCCCCGGCCCCGCCGTTCCCACGATGCTGTGATTAGCGGGAGCTTGGCCGGAAGCCACTATCTCTCGCGGAAGAGTGTCAGGCCCGGGGGCGGGGGGACGGAGGGGGAGGAGGAGGGGGAGGAGGAGGAGGAGGAGGAGGAGGAGGGGGAGAAGGAGGAGGAGAGGGAGAAGGAGGAGGGGAGAAAGTGGAGGTCATCCCTGCACAACCTCTGTCCCCCACCCCTGCCCACCGGCCCCCGACCAGGCCGGGCAGCACCAGCCAGGCCTTCCGCTCTGACCACGTCCCCCTGGGACCGGGCAGCCCGCCCAGCTAGGACCCCCTCTAAGGTCCCCGACTCTAAGGGCCCGGGCCACTGCTCCCCCTCCTCCGGGCGCCCAGGCCAGGAGGCCAGCACGTGGCCAGTGGCAGAGGTCACCTTCAAGGGCGCCTCCCCTTCCGGGGCCCAGCTGCCCTCTGTGCCTCCGGGGGAGGGGCTCCAGCTCAGCCGGGGGCGGGGCCCCGTGTGGCAGCTCCCCTTCTGGCCTCGCGTGTCCCTCTGGTCCCCCCGCCCCCTCCCTGCCCGACCCCAGGCAGGTCCCAGGCCTCCCCGCTTCCTCCCGGAATGACGAGGAGCCCTCAGCGCGGGCTGAGCCTCGCCCTCCCTCGCGGGAGCCTGACAGGGACACTGTGAACGGCTCCAGGGGGCAGTTGGACCCCCAGGCCCCCAGAGAGTGCCGACTGCCTTCTCAGGCCGCGGGGTGCCGGCCGGAGGCCCCTGGGCAGGTCCCCAGGACCGCAGGTCCAAGTGACGGCGTGGTTTTGCTGGCAGCCGCCTCTCCTGGCACAGCCGGCCCCCGAGACGGCGCCAGCACAGGGAGAGCAGGTGCCTCCCCGGTCTACCCCCCTGCTTGAGCCCCCCCAGGGCCTGGCGCCCACACACGGGTCTCCCCGCCGCCCGGGACGCAGGTCTCCCCAACATCGCCTGACGCGGGTCCCCAGCACCAGCCCAGACATCCAGCCGCCGGCCCAGGTGTCTTTCAGGACCCGGCTCCAGAGGGCCACCCAGACCTTCTCTTCTGCCTCGTCCCCACCCCCAACACCCCTAACCACCCCCCTCCCCGTCTTCCCCGTGGCCTCCTTCCAGACGGCTGCTCCAGACCCACCTGTCTGTCCCCACAACGGCCTGGCCACGCTGAGCAGGTCCGGGGCTCGCTGTCACTCACACCCACCACCACTCCCGCCTCGGCCCACCCAGCGCACCCGGGATGCTCCCACTCAGCCCGCATCACCGACGGGACATCCGTCCCTCCGCGCTAACCGCCAGGCCAGGGAGGCAGAGTGGCCGGCCTGGGGGTGAGGAGGGGGCGGGGCACCAGGCAGAGAAAGGGAAGCAGCAGCAGAAGCAGCTGGCTGTCGTCTGCTTTAATCATCCCCCCAAGTGACTGCCCCCCACCCTTGTCCCAGTCCCGCCGGCAGGCCTGGGCCCATGGCGGTGCCCCTCCACCACGCGTGCCCAGAGCTGGCGGACGCAGGCGGGCTCTGCCCTGGCCCACACGCCACCCGTGACCTCCGTTCCGCCCGGGTCACACGTGCACAGGTCAGCTGGAGAGCTGGGACACGCACGCCCCCCACACGACCCGCTGAGGGCGCATTCAGTGGCCCGACTTAGGGGTGGGCTGTGGCCGGTCCTGCCGGGGCCCAAACCACAGACGGGGGGTCAGTCTTCAGGACGGAGCCCCTCGGCCCTGCGTCCCGCCCGCCCCGGCCTCGGGGACGTGTGGGGAGTCCCGTCTGAAGCGGAGAAGCCATCGGCCTGCAGGGGCGGGGACGAGGGTGCCGCCTGTGAGGGTGCGATTCAGGGGCGATGGGAGCTCCCTCTTTGGAAGGTCGGGGGTTGTGGACTGAAAGAACCAGGGGACGGGGGGATGGGGTGTGACTGGCTGGGACCTTTAGTCACGCCCGGGAGGGGGTGTGGAAGGACCCCGGCCGCCCGCACTGCCCGCCACGCCCTGCAGAACCGCCGTGCTCCCATCCCCACTGGGGTGTCTGGGGTGTGCCCCTGAGGGACTCACCAGGATGCCCAGATGCAGGTCTGCCGCTCACTGTGATGAGCCATTATTACCCTGTTTCCCCGAAAGTAAGACATCCCCCGAAAATAAGACCTACTTCCCGTTTTGCCTCTCGCTGTCATAGAAGACATCCCCCCGGAAAATAAGACCTCCCCGATCATCAGGCCTCCCCCGAAAAGAAGGCCTCCCCGGAATAGAAGGCCCCCGAAGCTTCCATCAGGCGTCTGACTCCTGATTTAAAGAGACCTCGCCCGGCCTGAACAGCTCCGGCCGCGCTACGGCCCATCAGGGAGCTGGTTGGTGATGACAATGACTCCTGTACCATCTACAGGTCATACATTTCCTTTTTGTTGTTGTTCAACCATAAATGTGCACCGTCTTCTTCTTCATGGAGAAATAAGACATCCCCTGAAAATAAGACCGAGCGCATCTTTGGGAGCAAACATTAATATAAGACATGGTCTTATTTCGGGGAAACAGGTATGTTGAGGGTGACGCACCAGATCCTCCCAGCCTCCCGCTGATTGAGCATCCTCACCCCACCCTCAGCTGCGGACGAAGGCCCAGAGAGGGCAGGAAACCGCCCGGGGTCACCCAGCCAGCGGGGGGCCGTGCACCCAACCTGGGCCAGCAGAGCCAAGCCTTGCCCTCGCTCGGCCACTCCACCCTTGACCTTTCTCATGACCTCGGCAGCGTCCGCAGCTTCTCTGACCGGCTGGGTCCTCCTCACCCAGGAAAGGGGGGAGGGGCACCTCTGAGCCTGTGGCCCTCACGGTCCCCGGGGGCACCCACAGCCCAGGGACACGGGGGATGGAGCAAGGGGCCAAGTGGGAGGAGGGCCTGGGCACCGGGTCATAGGCCGAGGGCCCAGCCACGGAGTGGAGCCGCGGGGACGGGTGGGGAAACCGAGGAAGCCGGGAGCCCACGTGCGGCCCAGCCCGCCCCGTGTCCCCGGGGGACGCACACTCACCCCTGCTCCAGGCAGTCGCTGCCCCCGAAGCTGCCGGCTCAGCCCTGGCCTCTGGGTGTGAGGGCGGCTCGGACTGGGGGCCGCCTGGCGGGAAGGGGGCCGGCCGAGCTGGTGAAAGAGGAAGAGGCGCCGGGGGGCGGGGAAGTGGCTCTGGCTGCGGCCCGGGTGTGGGTTCCAAAAGCAGACCCCCTCCTGTGAGCACACCCCCCCCTCCTGTGACCTCATTCCCACCCAACCCCACGCAGGCCACCTCAGCCGGGGCCAGGCCCGGGCCAGAGGCGGGGAGCCCCACAGTGGAGGAGACAAGAGGAAGACAGGAGCCTGCCCGGGGGATGGGGGTGCAGCAGCAGGACAGGAGGGGAGGGGGGACGCCCCCTGAGTGGGCTACAGGCTGACAGTCCCGGTCAGGAAGCCCCGCTCCCAGGGGAAGGGCCCTGGACTCGGAGCTGTGGGCGGAGGAGGGGGATCGGTCCGCAGCAGCCCCAGGCCCCAGCCCCCCCAAGCACACCCCCAACTGACAAGTGCATCCCAGGAGTCACCCCTGGCGCCACGGAGACTCCCCGGCACTGGCCCTGCTCGCCAGCCCAGCCCCAGGCTGCCCGCCGCACCCTCAGGAGTCTCCAGGGGCACAGGGTCCCCGGGGCTGCAGGGACACTGAGGCCGAGCCCAGCTGATCCAAACCCCACAGGTGCCCCCCCAAACCACGGGGTTAGCGGCAGAGGGGTCACAGGCCACTACATCCCCCGCAGAGGCTGGGGGACCCAGGCAGAACCAGGACCTGGGCCTCTGCTCCCTATGGCCCCCGTGACCCCAGCCCCCCGCGACCCCTGGCCAGCCTCACGGCCTCCCCACATTTCCCCAGAACCAACCAGGATATTCCCCAGCCTCGGGGTCCTCCTGCCACTCCTTCCTGCCCGCGGGGGACATGAGGTCCTCTCAGCCTGGAAGGCTGGCCCCCTGCACCCTGCACCCCACTTCGCAGCACCCCAAAGTGCTGTAAACACCCGGCTCCTCCATCACTCTCTCTCCGCAAACCCCAGAGGGCGAGCCGGGCATCTCCCCAAACGGGGTGCCTGCTCCTGACCGCGGGGTGCCCGGGCCACGTGCCCCCTGCAGGCCTCTGGGCCCAGGAGCAGCCCTGACCACCCGCAGTGCGTGCCCCGCGCTCCCCGCTCCGCCGGCGGGGATGAGGCCGGGAGACCGTCACCGCCTCCCCGGCGGCGGCGGGAGCAGCAGAGCCCCCGGGACGGGCCCTTGCGCGGGGCCAGGTGGGGCCGGGGGAGGGGCAGGGGTGGCAGAAGGGCCCCGAGGCTGCAGCCGCCAGCAGCACCCTGTCCTGGCCTTGCCTCACCCACAGAGAAGGTCCTAAGTCCCCCTAAGTCCCCCCGCCCCCACGAAGGGAAGAGCTCTGGGAAGCCCCAGCCCTCGCACCCGCAGCCCCGGGTTCTCCCAGGGGACCCCCTCCTCCCAGGGGCTCCCCACAGGGCAGCACCGGGCAAGGCCCAGCGGGGACCGCAGAGCCAGGGCTTCCGGCCGCTCCCCCAGCAGAACCTGAGCCAGCGGCTGTGCACCTTGCGAAGGTCCCCTCCCACCCCCCACCCCAGCCGCCTCTCTCCCTCCCTCCCTCCCTCCCGCAAGCTCAGGAGGCCCGGTGCTTCCCGCCGAGCCGAGCCGGCTGGTCACGCCGGAGCCGGAATGCCCTCGTGGGCACCAGCGTGAAAGTCACCTCCCGTCACCACCGCCGGGCCCCGTGCGAGCGACAGCCGCTCTCCGCAGGCCCGGCCGCCACTCTGCTCGCCGCTGCCCGAGCTGCCTTCCGACCCCCGAGGATTGTGGTCCTGAGACCCTGGAGGGAGGGGGCAGAGGGAAGGGGGATGGGGAGGCCGGGGGAGCCCGCCATTCACTTGAGGAGGATTTATGCTAAGTCGCTCCCTCAGAGAATTCCACCCGAGACCTGAGCCCGCAGGCAAGCAGAAGGCCGGGGGCCCCTCCAGGGTGCACCCCGCTGCCCCTCACGATCCAGGCGCCCCTCCCGGTGCGGCCCGTGTGTGGCTCCCGGCCCTGGGGCTCCCCCGGAGCGCGCACGGCCGGTTTCTAGGTCACCCACAGCCACAGCCACGGCCGCCCTGGCGGGGCCCTGCTCTCCCAGACCAAGGTCACTGTCAGCGGCACCACTTCTGCTCGGCACTTCCCGCGGCCCCGCGGCCCGAACGACCGCAGAATCGCAGGAGTCCTCGCCCGCGGCCGCCGCTCCCGCCCGCGGGGGAATTCACCGGCCTCCTTCCTCGTCCCGCCGGCTCTCCGCGGGGCGCACGGGGTGCCCGGGCCAGACCCAACCCCGGACCCTGCCCAGCACGCTGGAGCCTGAGTCCAGCAGCCCCTGTTCGGCTACTGTCCAGGCGGGACTTCACCTTGGCCCCCAGATTTGACAGGACCCTGCCCCTGAACCCTTACCCTGATCCCAGGCTGACCTGGGCCCTGCCCCTCACCCCAGACTGGCCTAGGACATGACCCTGACCCTGGACTGGCCTGGGCTCTGATCCTGACCCCTGACCTGGGCCCTGGCCCTGCCCCTGACCCCGGGCTGGCCTGGGCCCTGCCCCTGACCCCTGACCTGGGCCCTGACCCTAACCCCAGGCTGGCCTGGCTCTGATCCTGACCCTGGGCTGGCCCTGGGCCCTGATCCTGACCCCTGACCTGGGTCCTGGCCTTGCCTCTGACCCCGGGCTGGCCTGGGCCCTGGAGGCTGCTGAGGATGTGCCCTGGGGTGCCGGCAGCACCCCCTGCTTTGGGGCTCACACTGGGGGCCTCACTCCTCATCGCCCCACGGGCCCACCTCCCCCTGACCCATTGAGGGCCTGGGCAGGAGCAAGGCTGGGTCCCCCAGTGGACTCCATCTAGACCGGCAGCTCCTGGGGACCTGGTGGCCACAGCCCCGGGCGCACCCCGTGCTGCCCCGGGCAGTCTGGACCCCGATGGCCCTTCAGGGACCATGACGTCTCAGGCGGCCTCCTTCAGGCGGGACACTCAGCCGCTTCCTCCCGCCAGTTCCCGCGAGGGCCCGGTGGGATGGGACCCTGACTTCCCCATGGACGTGGCAGAGCTGGGGTTCGATCCCAGGTGGCCTGGTGCGAGGTCTGGATTGCTGACTGTGCCACACGCAGGGGCAGCCCCTCCCTCCAGAACCCTGGGCTTCAACCTGTTTCTTTCTCTCTTGTCCCGTTTGCCCACGGGCACATGGAGCCAGGACAGAGCATCTCAGAACTTTGGAAGAGACAGGATGGGTGCCCCGTAACAGACACTAAACATGATGGAAAGGTGGGTGGATGGATGGTGGATGGATGAGTGGATGGTGGATGGATGGTGGAATGAATGGATAGATGATGGATGATGGAGGGGCATGTGGATGGATGATGGATGATGAATGGATGATGGAGGATGGAAGGATGGATGGATGGGTAGATGGATGATGGATGGACGATGGATGATGGATGGATGATGGATGGATAGTTGAATGGAAGGATGAACAGGTGAATGATGAATGGATAATGGATGGATAGATGGATGGTGGATGGATGATTGAATGGGTGGATGGATGATGGGTGGATGATGGATGGATGGGTAGATGGATGAGTGGATGGATGGATGGATGGATGATGGATGGATAGAAGGATGGACGGATGGATGGATAGATGGATAGTTGAATAGAAGGATGGATGCATGGATAAATAGATGGATGGATGGTGGATGGATGGATGGATGGTGGATGGATAGATAGATGGATGGATGGTTGAATGGGTGGATGGTTGAATGGGTAGATGGATGATGGGTGGATGATGGGTGGATGATGGTGGGTGGATGGATGATGGATGGTTAAGTTACATGGATGGATGGATGGTGGATGGATAGATGGATGGATGGTGGATGGATGGATGGATGGATGGTGGATGGATAGATGGTGGATGGATGGATGGTTGAATGGGTGGATGGATGGATGGTTGAATGGGTGGATGGATGGATGGATGGATGATGGGTGGATGATGGGTGGATGATGGGTGGATGATGGTGGGTGGAGTGGTTTAAGCCTGGGTCACTGTCACTCAGACAGGCATGTGTCCCTATTTCACTAAAATCAAGAGCCGCCCGGGGAAGAGCCTGGGGTTTGGGGGACGAATGTCCACAGAGACACAGGGAAAGGAGGGATGTGCACGTGCAGACACCCGGCTCCCCTGGGTCTTCCCTGCAGTGGCGGCTGCCCTGGGAACAAGCCGGTTGGGGTGCACGTGCATCCAGGAAAGGGAGTCTGCGAGGGCGCCTGTTTCAATGAGCAAACGCCGACGTATGAAAAGGCCGCTGGACAACCGCGCTTCACAGCCCGGGACGTTCTGCTGTCCCTGCACCGAGGACGCAGGGCAGGGCGCCCCCAGGGCCCCAGCGGCCAGGGCAGCCGGGGGGGAGGCCAGTGCCCCAGCGGCCAGGGCAGCCGGGGGGGAGGCCAGTGCCCCAGCGGCCAGGGCAGCCGGGGGGGAGGCCAGTGCCCCAGCGGCCAGGGCAGCCGGGGGGGAGGCCAGTGCCCCAGCGGCCAGGGCAGCCGGGGGGGAGGCCAGGGCCCCAGCGGCCAGGGCAGCCGGGGAGGCCAGGGCCCCAGCGGCCAGGGCAGCCGGGGAGGCCAGGGCCCTGCGCCTCTGAGAGCAGCGAGCTCTGGGCCAGGTGCCTCCACGCGCACGGGGGCAGCGGAGCAGAAACCACGGCGGGCCCCACGTACCCCGGACTTCTCCGGGCAGAGGCGAGGCTGGCGGCCACCCCACGGGTCCATTCCCTGTGCAGCCCCTCCGGCCCCGCCCCCAGGAGCCGTGGGGAATGTGGGCGGGCAGGTGTGCCGTCCACGCCGTTCACACCCCCACCTGCTCCCACCCCACCCCAGGGTCCAGCTCGCAGAACAGCAAACGCTCACGCGGGGAGGCCGGGGAGGACGTGACTGTTTCTGGATCCGTCTCCCCGGGGCCCAGGCTCCCTGACTGGAGGCGAGAGAGACCCCGGCAGTCCGCCTCCTCTCCTCTCCTCCCGCCCGGGGCGGGTTCCCAGCCGCAGCCCTCTCCCTCCTGCTGCTGCCGTGCGGGCGGGGAGCCGGGGCCGAGGTCGGTGGCGGCCAGGAAGCCGAGAGAGGGAGGAAAGACGAAGCCGGGAGACGCTGAGCCTCATAAATCGCAGCCACGCTGCCGGCTGGCGCGCGGAGGTGAGAGAAACAACATGACGAGGCGCAAAGAAGGCGGCGGGGAGGCCAAAGAGCAGGCGGTGGCGGGGGCCGAGCCGCGCAGCACGCGAGCCGTGCAGCCTAATCTGCCCGCGCCGCACGCGGGGGGCCGCCCCGTGCCACCGGCCGCCACGCGCTCCCCTTCCCGGAAAATTGATTTGTCAACAGCCAGAGATTTGTCCAAAGGCATCTCAAGGTTGTTGTTTAAAAAAAAAGAAAGAAAGAAAGAAAGAAAGAAGTGGCCGAGAGAACTGTGTGCAAAGGCAGGCGCGGTCAGCTCGCCTCCGAGGTGGATGGTCTGGAAATCGCGGATTTATGGGTCCACGGGGCAGGGGGGCACAGGGGCACGGGGGCACGGGGGGCGCTCTCAGTAAGGGTCGCTTTGCAAAAAGAAGAAAAAAGAAAAATCCAGCCCCAGTGGAAATCTGTGCCTGTGACCTCAGACTTCCTCCCGCAAACCCCACGGGGTGCAGTTCCTCCTTTGGGGTTCAGCTGCCTGTGAACCTGACCCCGATGTGGACAGCGGTTTCCTGCAGCCCCCCTCCCCCTCGAACCCTCGGCTTCGTGCCGGCCCTGAGTGGGGAGGAGCGTGGGCATCGGCCCGGCTTCTGGGCCCTGAGGTGGGCCCGCCGGGAGGGAGCTGGGATCACGGGGTGTCTTTCTGCCGTGGGTTCGAGGCTCCATCTCTGCAGCCCAAAGACCCCTGGCCTCGGCTGCAGCCGCTGGGCGCGGGGGACCAAGGCCGCATGGAGTGAGGGCTTCCAGGGAAGCAAACCTCCCTCCTCCCCCCTCCTCCCTGCGCGGGAGGGCGCAGGCTCCGGGGCGGGCAGGCTCCAGGCCTGGCTGCCGGCTCGCAGAAAGAGTTCCGGGCCTGGGGCTAGTCCTTCCCTGGCCGAGGGACAGAGGGTTCTGGGCTTAGCCCGGCACTGCCCACGTGACCGCGTGACGGGTGATGTTAACTGGATAAGGGACCCGCAGAGAGGCCTGGTGCCGGGGGACCTGGGAGCCGGCCGACACCTGCGCCTCCAGGAGGGAGGCAGCGAGCGAGCGAGCGGGGGGCCCCGCCACCCCAGCACGGGGCCCCCCGCCGCCTCCGGCACGAGGGGGACACGAAAGGAAAGCCGGGAAAAGGCGAGCCGGCTCTCGATGCGGTCACACCCCCCACACGTGTGGGTCTCCCGCCTCCCGGGCGGGAAGGGGGTGCCCAGGGGCCCCGCACGGCAGGCCACAGCCGGCGGCAACACCGTTCGCCGGGGTCTGTCCGAGCCCAAACCTGCGCTGCCCAGCGACGGCTCACGGTCAGGCCGGGAGTGCAACGTCCCCCTCCCCACCCCCCGGATCGGGGTCAGGAGGCGCCTGCCTCCCGAAGGGGCCTTCCAGCCTCTGGCCAGACCAGGTGTTCCTCCCCGCCCCGGCCTAGCGCGCTGGCTCTGAACTCGGCGAGGGGGACCCCACAATCCCTGGTCCTCCAGGCCCTGCTGGCTGGACAAAGCTCCTCCTTGAGCTTCGGGTGACTCTGCCCAGCCAGGCAGAGGCCCTCGCCCTCCGTCCGGTCCTCGGAAGCACCCTCCCAGTCCAGGGGGGACCTGCCGACACCCGGTCTCCCCCGGGCGGCGGCAGTGCCACCTGCTAGGGGTGGTCTGTGCTCAGGTGCCCCCAGAATTACATCCTAGAGCAGCGGTTCTCAACCTTCCTAAGGCCGAGACCCTTTAGTACAGCTCCTCATGGGGTGGTGACCCCCAACCATGAAATGTTGCTACTGTGATGTATCGTGATGTCTTAGGCGACCCCTGTGAAAGGGTCCTTCAACCCCCAAAGGGGTCGTGACCCACAGGTTGAGAACCGCTGGCCTAGAGCGTCAGCAGTGGGACCAGGTCCGCTGGCGAAGGGGGGATGAGTGGGGAGCGCAGCGGGCAGCACCGAGGTCTGGGTGCGGCCCAGAGCCCACGTGGCACCTCCACCCGGGCCCCGCCAGTTCCCGGTGAGCTCGCACACTGCGCCAGGAGCCACCAGCCTCCGCCTGGGCCTCCCTGGGCCGCGGGGCCATGGAGCCCTGCACCCGGGATTCACGCGGGACCCCCGCAAACGGCCGGCTGCAGAGGGAGGCGGCCCGTGTGCGGCAGCCGGCGAGGCCCCGAGTGCAGGCCCCTCAGCGCGGCCTGGAGGCGAATCCCCAGGGGCGAGGGCGGGGACGGGCCTCCGCTCAGGTGTCCCGGGCCCTCGGCCTCCGCGCGGCCGCACCTCGGATTTCGGCGGCGGCCCCGGCGCAGAAAGCGGCCCGCGTTATCGGAGGCCGCGTGAGCCCTCCGCGGCGGCGTGGCCCCCGGCCCCCGGAATTCCACGCCTCCCAGGGGGCGGCTAATCCGGCAGGGCCTCCTGCCAGCGCCGGTGCGGGGCAGCGGAGCGCTCTCGGCCGCGCCGGGCTCTGATCCCCCGCGGCCCGCGCGGAGTCTCCTTACCGGGCCCCCGGGTTCAGATCGAATGTCCCTTTGAAAGGGCCAGACGGGACCCCGTGCCCCGGCCCCTGGGCCCCTGACACCAGATCCAGCCGTCCCGCCTGCGCCGACGGAGCCGTGGCCGGCCCCACCCAGGGGACAGCCGCCCCCCGGGCCCCGACCACGTCCCGACGAGGGGGGAGGAGGGGCCGCGTCCCCAGCTCCGCTCCTCTCGCTCCTCAAGTCTGGGGGACCCGGGACCTCAGGGTGTGGCTCCTGGCACTGTGTCTGTGTGCACAGAGCACTCTCTGTGCATGTGCACACGCGTGCAGATGTGTGTGTGGCATTGTGTGTGTTGCACGTGTACACACTATGTTGTGTGAATTGTGTGAGTGCGCACGGTATAGGTGTTGGTTGTGTGTACATGTGTGCACATGTGTGTGAGTTGTGTGTGCCTTACATGTGTGTGCTGTGTGTGCACACATCCACGTGTGTGCTCCCGGGTGGATGCATGTCACAAGTGTGCGCACACACTGATTCCAGGGTCCCCTTACCCTGTAGGTCCCTGGAAGCCCTAAGGCGTCCCCTGGGTGACTTCTGAGACGCTCTCACCACGGCAGGTGGGCAGCCACAGGTGAGGAGACCGGCCACCCAGCACCCCGAGTCCCCTGAGCAAGACAGCCTGACAGACAGAGGGCCCCTCCCCAGGGCTGGCCCAGGTGGGGGCCTGGCGGGCGGGATGGACAGAGGAGCGGAGCCCCGGGCATGTGCTGCATGGACAGCACCCGCCCCCTCACCCGACAGCCACTGCCCCCACGTGTGGGCCCGATCCTGCGCCCAGGGCCAGGCTGGCGGGGGAAGGACCCACTTTGCTCCAACCTGCTTGCTCTCCATGCATGACAGTACCGTGCCCTCCAGGCTTGTCCATCTGTCGGCCACACGCTCACACGCGGGCAAACCTGCTCCGGCCAGGTTCCAGAAAGTTCCAGAAGCCCAAAGCGGCTGCTCACAATGACAGCCTCGCCCGCACCCTCTCTCCAGCCGCCGCCTCCCACATCACTGCCCTCCAAGGCCGAGGCCTGTCCCTGATCCCTACCCGAGCCAGTCAGAAACGGGGGCCGCAGCCAGGGGAGCGGCCTGTCCTGGGGCAGAGGAGATAGAAAGTGGGGCCGCAGCAGAGAGGGGCCCAGCTGAAGATCTCAGGGAGCAAGAAACCTCTCTTTGGGGGGCCCCCAGGCTGTCCCCCCTGCTTCCCAACACTCCTTGGCTGCATCCCCGCTTTCCCCGGGGACGAGGGACCCCGGAACCAGCCTCCCATCCCGGCACCCACACCCTCAGCTGGCAGGTGGGCCCGTGGGGTCCCGTCGTGGTTCAGCCCACGGTCGGCGGAGGCGATGGAGCCGCGCACCCCGCTTGGAATTGGGGTGGCAGCAGCCTGGGCCCCTCACTGCCCTGCCCTTCCCTCCCCACCCCCCTGTGTACCCCAGGCCTCTGCCTCGGGGCCGGCAGGAAGCGGGGTTTGCTCGGTGTTGCTCTGATCGATGCTGTGAGGGTCCCAGGCCCCTGTGGCCAGGCTGTGCCACTTGCTGGGGGTCACCCCCGCCCCCCGCTCCTGCTGGGAGGCGGCTCGGAGATCCCGTTTTCCCAGGAGGCCCGGGTCCCTCCGCCCGCCGCAGGCCCGCAGGTGAGGCCGGCATTCTTCTCCCCTGAATGAGGAGCGGGAGCTCTTTGTCCGAAAACAGCCAGGCCACATTCTTCCACGCCCCCCCTCCTCCTCGGGGAGTCTGTGGGTCAAGTAGAGGGAGGGGGGACACTCCCGAGGGACAGCCTTCTCGCCCTCCCCGTGGCCATCCGCACCCCCACCCCCCGCACCCACCCCGCTTTGAACGAGGGTAGTCTGTCAGGACGGCAGCAACCCAAAACCCCGGGTAAAGGGAGATCGCGGGGAAGAAAGGTGCCTTATCCGGCTGCCAGCGGGGGCCGGGGCGGGGGGGGGGGGCGGGCCGGCCGGGGCGCCCCCCGCGTCATTAGCAGAGGGGATTCAATAGCACACGCAGCCCGAGCGGCTTTATCTAACCTTTGGAAGGTAAGATTAACACCTCCGATCGAGGGAAAGTTAAGACGGGGCCCCCGCGCCCGCCCGGCGGTTCTGATTCTGAGCCGTGAAACGGGAGCCCCCCTCGGGCCGGCTCCCCACCCCCCCCCTCCCGGGTTCTGAGCGCTCTTTCTTCCCCGCTTTTCTCCAGCCCTTTTGTTCCTCGGATGCTCGGCCGAACGTGCAGCAGC
>PVJN01052974.1:0-13899 GCA_004026805.1 Lasiurus borealis | reverse complement strand
AACAACATTATCAATCAACTTGATCTAATTGACATTTATAGAATACTCCACTAAATAACAGAGCAATATACACATTCTTTTCAAATGTATATGGGACATTTAAAACATTGACCATAAGAGAAACTAAGATGGTGGCATAGGTAAACACTTGAACTACTGCCTTGCACAAACAATTTCAAAACTACAACTAATCCAAAACTGGTTTGGCTCAGTGGATAGAGCGTCCACCTGCAGACTGAAAGGTCCCAGGTTCTATTCCGGTCAATGGCACATCCCCAGTAGAGTGCGTGCAGGAGGCAACTGATCGATGTCTGTCATTGATGTTTCTAACTCTCAATCCCTCTCTCTTCCTCTCTGTAAAAAAAATCAGTAAAAAATATATATTAAAAAAAAACAAAACTACAACTGAAAGATAAAATTGACATCATCCAGAACCACACGAGGGCTGGCTGAGTGGAAATTCTACAACTAGAAGGAAAGAGAAAAGCACACTGAGACTCGCAGAAGCTGCTGAAGTGCAGAGGTATGGAGGCACACATTTGGAGAGGGCTGGCAACTGAGTAAGCAGCTGGCTTTCTCAATTGGAGACAAAAGCTCCCAACTGCTCTGAATTCCAGTTCTGGGCCAGACTCTGGGGACCCAGACTCATATGGGGATAAACTGAACTGTCTGGCATTGGGTGAAACTCGAGGGCGGCTTTTTCTCAGAGGTGTTACAGTGATTACTGTGGGACACTGAGATCTGGGGGGCCTCTTAGGGCAGGGCTGACAGAAAGCCATTGCTGTTTGCTCTTCCCTGAGACTCTGTCCCATCCAAGCTGAGTGCAGAGGCTTTTGCATATGAATGGCATGGTCCTTTGAATTCTAAACTTACCTAACAAACTGCAGCTAAGTCAGAGAGACTCAGAACAGCCAAGGCCCCACAGCAGCTTGCATTGCTTCACAGCTGGCCTTCATCTGGGCACCTCCAAAACCCAAACAAAGAAGAGAAATCTGCAAATCTCTCCATAGCTCCAGCTAGGTGGCCTCAGGCAGAGGCTAAATTAGTACTTCCTTGGAGATCCAAGAGCCAGTATACCCAGGGGTCAGAGTAGGAGCATCCAGATTACAACTCCTTAGATCCATAAGCGACACACTCAGGGGGAAGAGTCAGTGAGCACCAAAGCTCCACTGAAGTAAGTCTCGCCTCATGAGGGTGTCTCCAGCTCAGAAGTTCTCCCATTGTAGACACAGCTGCTCCTCATAGCCAATTGGCCTGAAGATCAATTCCTCCCAGTGATATAAACAACAATCAAGGCTTTACTACAAGACTGTGCACACAGTCCACAGAGGGGTGCTCCAAGAGTGTCCACCTCAGGTAACTGGGGAGGCTGAGCCACTGGGCCCCATAGGACCCCTAACACACAAAGCCACTCTATCAACTTAAGGAAGCAGCCAAAATGTGGAGACAAAGAAACAAGTCATAAATGAAAGAAATGGAGGAAAGCAAATAACTGGATACAGAGTTCAAAACTACATTTATAAGGTTTTTCAAGAATTTTCTAGAAAATGCCAATAAATTTAGTGAGATCCTCAAGGATACAAAAAAGACCAAGCATACACTGACTGAAGTAAAAATTAATATAGAGAGATCCAACAGCAGACTAGAGGAATGCAAGAATCAAATCAAAAACACCCAACTGGCAAAGCAACAATAAAAAAGAAGCCAAAAATATGAAGATAGTATAAGGAGCCTCTGAGACAACTTCAAGCGTACCAACATCTGAATTATAGGGGTGCCAGAAGAGAGAAAGCAAGATATTGAAAATCTATTTGAAGAAATAATGACAGAAATAATGAATAAACTTCTCCAACCTGCTGAAAGAAATAGATTTACAAGTCCAAGAAGCACAGAGAACCTTGAACAAAAGGAATCCAAAGAGGACCACACCAAGATACATCATAATTAAAATCCCAAGAGCAAAAGATAAAGAGAGAATATTAAAAGAAGCAAGAGAAAAACAGTTAATTACATACAAGGGAACACCCATAAGATTGTCAGCTGATTTCTCAACAGAAACTATGCAGGTCAGAAGGCAGTGACAAGAAATATACAAAGTGATGAATAGAAAGTACCTACAACCAAGATTACCAGCAAAGCTATCATTTACAACTAAAGGTCAGATAAAGAGGTTCACAGATAAGAAAAAGCTAAAGGAGTTAATCATCACCAAACCAGTATTATATGAAATGCTGAAAGGTATTCTTAAAGAAGAGGAAGAAGAAGAAACAGGTAAAGATAAAAATTATGAACAACAAATACAAATCTATCAACAAGTGAATATCAATTAATAAAAAATCTGATGAACAGAATAAACTGGTGAATATAATAAATCAGGGGCATAGAATGGGAGTGGACTGACAATCCTTGTGGGGGGGAAGTGGTGTTGGGGGTGCAGGAAGAGACTGGACAAAAATTGTACACCTATGGATGATGACAGTGTGTGTTTGGGGGTGGCGCGGAGTAAGGGTAGAGAGTGGGGAGGAAATTAGGTGGAGGAAAGCAATGAAAGTAAAAAACAGGAACAATTGTAATAATCTGAACAATAAAGATTTATTTAAAAAATGAAAAAATAAAACATTGACCATAGTCTAAATCACAAAATGTCTCTAAGTCACAGTTTCATAAATTTTAAAACATTCAAGTCTTAGAAAGTACCTTCTCTGGAAACACAAGAATTAAATAGGAAATCAATAATAGATCTCTGGAAAACCTCAAAATATTTGGAAATGAAACAATACAATTATGTATAACCTATGGATCAAGAAGAAATTAAAAGGGAAAATTAGAAAGAACTCTGAACTGAATGAAAATAAAAACACAACACATACCACTAAGATACTACCTATGGTGAAATTTATTGTCTCAAATCAATAGCTTCTGCATTAAACTTACAAACTCAAAAAATATGAGAAAATAAAGCCTGAAATAAGCAGAAGAAACAAAGCAATAAAGATCAACTATCATCTTTAGTGACTTTACTACAACTTTATGTTCTTTACTTAAAAATCTCAGTTTTAAAACAATATAAGTTCAACTCAAAGCTGCATTAAAAATAATAAGTTAAAAAAATCCAACTTTGTATTACATATATTGAATCCAGTATTCCATTTTTGGTAATTTTTTTCTATGAAAATCAATTCAGTTGATTAAACCATTAAACAACGATCTTTACTATGACATTATTTATCATAGCAAAACTATACGAATATCCATATAACCCTATATAATAAAAAGGTAATATGCAAGTTGACCCTAATGGCTGACTGAACAGGAATAACTGGTCACTATGATGCTCACTAACCACCAAGGGGCAGACAGTCAATGCAGGAGCTGCCCCTTGTTGGTCAGTGCGCTCCCACAGGGAGAGCTCTGCTCAACCAGAAGCTGGGCTGATGTCTGTGAGCACAGCAGTGGTGGCAGGAGCCTCTCCTGCCTCCTTTACCAGTGCCCAGGATGTCTGACTGTTGGCTTAGGCCCACTCCCCTAGGGAGCAGACATCCCCTGAAGGCTCTGGGAATGCCAGAGGAATTCTCACTGCTGGCTTAGGCCCAATTCCTCTGGGAATGCCAGAGGAATTCTCACTGCTGGCTTAGGCCCAATCCCTGGGGATTTTGTTAAAAGTCAGACTTGGATTTGGTAGATTAGGGTGGGGGCTGAGAGTTTTCAATTCTAACTAGATCTTAGATGCTATCAATGCTGCTGGTCCAAAAACCACATTTGATTAACAAACCATATAGCTTTTGAGTAATTTGCATATCTACTGAATTTAGATTATTCACATATTTATAATGTGTGTATACATATGGACATATATTTTAATTATTATGTCAGCATTTGCCATCAACATGAAACAAATTTGGGAAATTGCCCAATCTACACTGCAGTTTATGCTACATAGCCAGCGTGGTTTCCATTTTTGGAACAAAGATAAATACTAGGTAAGTTAACTATTATTTCTGAATGGATGAAAGGAAGGAAGGAAGAGAGGGAGGGAGGGAGGAAGATAGGAAGGGGAGGAAAGAAAGGGGAAAGGAAGGGAGGGAAAGAAAGAGGGAGAAAAAATGAAATGTTGAGTTAGATCATGTTTGTCAGAAGCATGACTTGATCAATGATAAAAGCAGTCCTAGCAGGTTTGGCTCAGTGTATAGAGCATCAGCCTGCAGACTCAAGGGTTCTAGGTTTGACTCGGCTCAAAGGCACATGCCCAAGTTGTGGGCTTGGTCCCCAGTAGGGGTTGTGCAGGAAGCAGCCAATCAATGATTCCCTTTCATCATTGATGTTCCCATCGCTCTCTCTTTGCCACTCTGAAATCAATAAGAATATATTTTAAAAAAGAAAAATGTAATTGTAAATACTCAAAAAGTACCAATAGTCTTTAGTAACTCTTGACAAAGGAGAAAAAAAGTAATATGTTTATTTTTAAAATTGAGAAATCTTGAAAAGTAATAATGAGGAAGTAAATCCTTGTAATACTATTAAGACATAGCCTCTGGATATATTTATTTTTTAAGAGTTTATATATATATATATTATGTTAAATGCCTTTTAGTATATATAAGGTACTTATAAATACTATATGTCATTCATTAGTTTTATAAAATTGTAATCAATAATTTGTATCTTAATTTTTTACTTTTATTAAATCATATATATTCACGAGTCCAAGATTGTGTCCTTGATGTTTTTTATTATTCTAAAAACAAAAAAAGAAATTAATGTTGCTCAGCACTTACTGTGCTCTAGAAATTAGACTGAGAACTTTACACATTTTATATTATTAATTTCATGTAATAAGAACACAACAAATAAAAACTTAACTGCTATTAACTGATTTATTAATGTTTATAATTATAAACTGTATCTCAGGAATTGAATAATTAAATATGAAGTAGTGGATATTCATATCCGGTAATATCCATTTAATAGACTGAAACCTGCCTGTTAAAACAACAACAGAAAAGGCAAGATTAAATATCTAAGACAACAGAGGTATCATTCTCAGGCCCTCCAACAAAGTAGGTAAGAGCAGAAGCTCTTGCTTATCTTTCAGCCATCTATAAACCCATGGTGACAGAGCTTCAGCTTCAATGGTCATGATTATGGGGGTTAGGAAATAAAGCCAGACTGATGAAACTCAAATGAAACAGGACTCAGAAGTGCTAACGCTCAGTTAAAAAGTTGAAGTGGAAAAAAATCAATCTCCCAAAAGCAGGTGACAAAATAAAACTCTTCGTTTTAAGCTGTGACTTTGGGGAGAGGAGAAAAATCTTATTTGAGAAGTCAGGAGAATAGGCTTATTCTTCTGGATTTAAAAATAATTACTCAAATTTACACTATTTTTGTGAACTAAGAGACTATAAATCAAGAACCTCAAGTTAATTTAATTATAAATTTAAAAATATCCCCAGGCAAGTAACAGAAGAAAATAAAATTCCTCCATTGAACATTACATTCTCAATCCAGACTTCAAAGAATTGCCATAGACAGAGCTTCAGTAAATATGTGTTTATATAATTTTTTTAATTATTAAGAAGATTTAATAGAGAGAATCATAAATATACTAGTAATGAGTACAAAATCAGACATAAATAATATAAAATACTGGATTAGTTATAAACAAACTAAAGATGTGAGATATTTGCATATATATACAGAGGTTGGCCAAAGTAGGGTTACAGTAGTTTCTATGAAAAAAATAATAAATTAATAATTAATAAAATAATAATTAATAAACTAATACAAAAATAAATCCTGTGTTTCGCATACTTAACAACTGTAAAACTAAGTTTGCCCACCCCTGTACATATTATAATACATAAGTAAATAATAGAACCAAACACTTAAAGAGAGACTATCAAAAATATCTAAAAAGATTTGGAGAGAACCAAATAGAATATCTAAAAATATTAAAAATCATTGAAAATTCTATGCGAGTGTGAAATAGTAAACTATATGCACCTGAACATATACTTAGTAGGCTAAAAGAAAAATCTCAAAAGCAGAGTTAAAGTAATGGCTTATCTGAAGGTTAAAAAGCCATTTGAAGAGACGTGGCTTAGAATTTTCTAAATTTAAGAAAAACACCTCCTTTACTATTTGAGAAATCTATTAGTTCCCCCAAATAATAAATAAAAGTTAGTTCACCTTTATACACATGATATACAGGTTGCAAAGTAGCAAAGCTAAATAAAAGTTACAAAAAAACATCCAGAGAGAAAAGACAAATTGCCTACAAAGAATAATATTTAAAGTACCTTGCTATAACAACAATGGATGTCAGAAGCCAGTTTAACACAAAAATTAAAAAAAAAAAATTACTGAAAACCTAGAATTATACACCAAGCAAAACTTACTTTACCACCTCCCTCCCCACCCCCCTCCAAGAAAGGGGTAAAAGAAAGATAGTTTTTAAAATATATTGTATTGATTTTAGAGAGGAAGGGAGAGGGAGAGAGAGATAAAAACATCAGTGATGAGAGAGAATCACTGATTGGCTGCTTCCTCCACGCCCTCTACTAGGGATCGAGCCCACAACCCAGGTGTGTGCTTTTGGCTGGAATCAAACTGGGACCCTTTAGTCTGTAGGCTGAGGCTCTATCCACTGAGCCAAACCCGCTAGGGCAAGAAAGATATTTTTAAAAGTAAATGTTGGGCCGAGACCGGTTTGGCTCAGTGGATAGAGTGTCGGCCTGCAGACTGAAAAGTCCCAGGTTCGATTCCGGTCGGGGGCATGGACCTTACTTGCGGGCACATCTCCAGTATGGGGCGTGCAAGAGGCAGCTGATCGATGTCTCTCTCTCATCGATGTTTCTGACTTGCTATCCCTCTCCCTTCCTCTCTGTAAAAAATCATTAAAAAAAAAAAGTAAATGTTGGTTCTGTACGGAGAGGGCAAAGTGAGACCTGAGATAGGGGCGAGTGCTCCCAAAGGGTAGGAGGTGGTTTTAACCGTAAGAACTTACCAGCTGATCCCTGGGAGCTGCAGAACTTCCCGCCCGCCGGCCCAGCAACCCCTTCCAGTGCATGCAGAGGCTGGAACCAGTGCCAGGCACATGTTCCTCCCAAAGGGCCTCACACACCTTCATCTCGCAAGGGCCACCTCCTTGAAGCAGCCCCTCCTGTGCAAACGTGGGTCCAAAGGTCTATTCCAATGACAGAGGAGAGGATAAGGAGACTCGGATTTCTGGGGTTCAGCTGGAGGGTCAACCAGAGGTCACGTCCTCCCTATAACCTCCTCCTCAACATTCCTGATTGGCTCTTTCAATCTCCCATGCTCCCTTGCTCCCTTAGCACCCCTGAGAGGTTACCAAGAGGTTTGATTGGCATGGAGGCAGCTTATTTGTGGTCATCAGGCTACACTGTAGACAGACACCACAACAACAGTATAGGTACGTGCAAGAGAAAACACAGATTGAGATAATCATTCCTAAAATGAGTAACAATTTTTCCCACCTAGAGCCCCATAATTCAAAACCAATGATTTCTCTGGCCCAGTGGGGTCAGTTGTTTGGAGCATGGCCCCATCCACTGAAAAGGTTGCTGTTGGGTTCTGATGGGGGCACATACCTCAGTTCTGAGATCTATCCTGGCTGAGCCAGAGTCTGGGGCAATGGATCTTTCTCTCCCTCCCTCCCTATCTGCTTCCCTCCCTCCTTAATAAACATATCTTCAGGTGATGATTCAAAACCACACATTAACTTAAATCTTTAGGCTGAGGGTTGGATCACTTTAATTGTGTTTCTTTGTATGGTTTAAAACAGGTGCTGTGTTAGCAGACTCATCAAGTACAACATTCGATTTGGATAATGGCACAAGGGCCTCATTGTGAGGCAGTAATAATGTCCAAGGCCATTGTCTTTTGGAAAACAGCTTTTTTCATTAGGGACATTTCCAGTGTTCAGTAAGGACAGGCTTTGTTGCTATCACTTAAGGCTTGCTGGGTGAATTTAATAAAGGCTGCTATTTTTGCTATAATGTCCTCTATGGCTCATACTGGCACTAGGGCATCAGCTTCTTGGTTACCAGGAGGTGTCAGCCCCTTATGAAAAGGTGTGAAGAGCAGTAGGAACTGTCTCAGGCTCTTAGAGGATAACCCAAATGTCTTTCCCATACCTGACTCCACAAGGGCTTATTCAACATCATCTACCCTTGGTTTTCCATTTCCAACCAATAAGTTAATTCCTTTTAGAACAGCCCATTGTCAGTGCAAAGGGTTAAGAGTGAGGGCTCATGAGTGATCAGTTGCCAGACCCGAGTTCAGCCCACTGATTACTGAAATTCATTTCTATTCCATCTAGATCAGTGGTTCTCAACCTTCCTAATGCCTCGACCCTTTAAGATAGTTCCTCATATGGTGGTGACCCCCAACCATAAAATTATTTCCATTGCTACTTCATAACTGTAATTTTGCTACTGTTATGAACTGTAATGTAAATATCTGATATGCAGGATGTATTTTCATTGTTACAAATTGAACATAATTAAAGCATAGTGATCACAAAAACAATATGTAATTATTTATTGTGAAGTATTTATTTCTCATTACAAATAAATGAATTTTTTTGTCTTGAATCATGGTGTAGCATGGGTAACAGTCTTCATATGACAACAGTAAACTACATTGCTACACTTTGTTACACCGAGGAGCGGTGTGTTAGTTCCTAAGACCATGGGAAATATGTGTTTTCTGATGGTCTTAGGCGACCCCCAAAGGGGTCGAGACCCACAGGTTGAGAACCACTGATCTAGATGGTATCAGTGTTGGGCTACTAACTACAATCATGTAGGTGGGCTGCCCCAACTACATCCAATTGTATATCAGATATCAAATAGGAAGTTCCCCCACTAATTCTCTATAGGCCAAGGGACCATCACCGAAATGGGGCAGGAGTATTTTGGGGAAAAGCATATTCTACAGGGTCTAGTAGTTCCTGCATTTCTCTCCTCTCCTTTCCTCTCCTCTCCTCTCCTCCCCTCCCCTTTCTTCTCCCACCCCCCCACCCATAACATGAGGGGTCCTTATTATGGAACTATTTTGTGCCTTGACTGGAGTGCTGCTCATATACATCTACAATTGTAATAATATTGCATATAACTAAATACACACATACACAGAAATAAGTAATATTAATCTGGTGAAATCTGAATAAAGTGGGTAGATGTCTACAGTATCTTCTGGCTTAGTTACTATAATAAATTTATGCAAAATGTTAACCTTGGGGAAAATAGTTGAAGGGTGCATGGGATGTCTGTTATTTCTTACAACTACATTTAGTCTATATTTAACTCAGTTTTTAATTTTTTAATTTAAAATTTAATAATTTTTATTATTTAAAAAATAGAGAAAGAAAATGAATATTACCTTTCAAAGGAAGATGCAAGGTCATCATGCAAAGCTTGTAAATAGTGATCTGAAAACTAATTTTGTGACTTTAGCTATCTATCTTCCTATAGACATTATAAGAAATAAGAAGTGGGGTAAAGAATTGAGGTAAAAAATTGTTGGTGAGGGCTGTGGATGGTTTCAGGTCCAAATGCCTACAAACATCCACAAAGGTGACAGATGCCTGTCTCTTATATAAAGTCTAGGGAAGAGGTTTCAGTGGGACCAGAGGACCTGGTAATTGTCCACTAAAGGCCATTGGACACAAAAGACTGGTGTCTGTCTCAGTCTTGAATTTTACATGGTAGGAATGTGTGTCTGACTTAGTGCTCTGACAAACATACCTGGTGTTTGTTGAAGTAAGGAATACTGTTTACTGTGGATACCTGTAGAACAGATGCAAGAATGAGCAGGAGATTGCTGGACCTAACTCTAAGTACTCCGCAGATAAATGAGGTGATTCCCAAAATGAGTAACAATTTTTGGCAGTTCAAGGTGATCTGCCAAAATATAGAGTAGGACAAAAGTAGGTTTATGATTATGAGTTCATGAGATACATAGTTTATTCTTGTATTATAGTTGATTAAATATTGTATTATTTTCCATACCATCACCTGTATACCTAGTTTTGCCTTCCCTGTATAGGTGCATTTGACTGCATCAGGGCAACTATAGGTGAAAGACTCCCTGAGGATGAGGCAGTGTCCCCGAAACCTACAGGGAATCAACTTTGAATATTTGTCGACTAGGTGCTAAATTGTCATTTTTTGTTAGCCAATTAAGAATTTTCTACCACTCCCCTAACCTTCATCCCCTAAAAATGCATTGTGCTATGAGAGTGTTTGCCTGTTGGCTCTTCAATCAGATTCTCCATTTATAACCAGTTCTGTGCTATATTGTAAGAAAAGTTCATTTCCCAAGAACTTGTCTATTTTCATTTATGCCCTGATGTGTACCAGTTGCTGTCTCACAGTAGCTACCTGTGGGATAAGAAAGAAAGTACATATAAAGCATATAATTCATTAATAGAGAGACCAAATCCATTCAGTATAAATGAACCCAGTCATATATAACAAACAGATTTGAATGAAGATCCAACTCAATTGGAGCCCCTTTGTAAATTTAAAATATGAGTTAGTAAGAAAAGAACTGACGTGTATCAACATCTCCTAGCTGCCACACTTGGGTTAGAAGCCAACAACAGGATTTACAAAAAGAAAAAAAAAGTGTTTTAATAGTTACCTCTTTAGCCCTTGTGTTTAAAAATATCAATTTGAAATATATTCTTAGCCGTGAGTACACACAATCAATGGAGAATAGAAATGTATAATTCTGATATGTAAACCAACTTTTTATCTGTCCCTTAATGTAGCAAAGTTTGATACCCAGATAGCATTGTTGAAAGAGCAGCCAAAGTACCTGAGAGAGGATTGGAAACTACCAGCAGGATAACTTAAAACTCTGAATGAATTACCAAAAAAAAATTAGTTACTGTTTATGTGGAAGCTACTACAGTATTGAGTTCATCTTGATTTATCTGTAGCTCTTTTGAGTGTAATATTGATATAGCATTTTTAAAAATCCTCACTCAAGGAGTGAGAATATTTTTTCTATTGAGAGAGATTGGAAGGAGAAGTGGGGCGGGGGTGGGGGGGAATAAAGAGAAGGGGAGAGAAACATCAATGTGAGATTGGCTGCCTCTCACATACACCCAGAACCCAGATTAGGGATGGAGATCTGACCTGCAACCCAGGTATGTTCCCTTGACTGGGAGTTGAATCTGAGACCCTTGAGTGTGCAGGTCAATGCTTTAACCACTGAACATGTTGGTCAAAGCAATATAGCATTTTTAGTGGCTGTTTCAGGTATTATTACAATATATACAGAAAACTTACTGCAATATACTTGTATGGAATGACTTTGTACCAGTTCAAGTAAGGCATAGAGTTATTACCTTCTTTCACAGGACTTTACACTCCCCCATTTTTAACATAACTAGAGGACCAGTGCACAAAATTCATGCACAGGGTCAGGGTGTCCCCTCAACCCAGCCTGCAACCTCTCCAATCCAGGACATCCCTCTCACAATCCTGGACTGCTGGCTCCTAACTGCTCACCTACCTGCCTGCTTGATCTCCCCTAACTGCTCCCCACCCTTGCTGGCCTGTTTGCCACTTACTGCCCCCTGCCAGTCTGATGACCCCTAACTGCCTCTACCTACCAGCCTGATCACCCCCAATTGCCCCCCATGTGGGCCTGGTGATCCCATGCAGCCTGCTGCTTGGTCATTTGGTCACCCCTCATTAACCCCCCTGCCAGCCTACTCACCCTACATAGCCTGTTCAGTCATCCATTTGGTTGTGATGGTCACTTAGACTTTTATATAGATAATTTTTTAAAAATATTTTCTTTCTCTACACCGAGAATTACACCACACTGTATTATAATTTTTGCTTCCAAAAATCTGGAGGCTCTTTGAAGAGAAGGGCTTTAGGGCTGCTTCTCCAAGGCTGAATCCAAGGCACAAAACCCCATGATTCTCTTCAACTAGTGTAGACAGAGGGCATTCAGAGGCAGAAAGCTTCAATGATGACTGAAATAGAATTGTTACTTACCTGTGTCATTGGTTCTGGCGAAAGATTAATCAATAATTTTATTTAGAAGAAAAAGTAATCTGTCTTCTATTGCACCTAATTAGCAGGATTAAAAATTAATATTCACCTCATAATTAAGTTCATAATGCTAAAATTACTTAAAATATATAAAATATTTTACAGATTTTGTGAAATTTAATAATTTTATAGAGCTATTAGTTTACTTTTGCAATATTTGCACAGCTCACAATTTTCCCTCCCCACTCTAAACTCCTCATTGCAGAAGGTCCCCTAGTAGTTTTCTAGAATGTGACATTTTCCACCCTCCTAGACAATGGTCTGCAACCTTAGCTGCTCATTAGAATCACCCAAGAAACTTAGAAATGTAAAGATAACGATGCCCTAACTCCAACCCCCAGTTTCAAATTTCATTAGACACAGTAGTTTCTAACCTTTCCCAGATATATCCATTGTACTGCCAAGCTGCCTCACTGGCATGTGCCCTGATTTGAGGCAATCAAAACTCTCAGAGAATCTGATTTGGGACAAGAGAAAATGATTGGATCACTTCTGTGGGATGGGTCTTATGCTTTTGAGTAACAGGGAAGTCAAGAGATAAATAGGAGAAGCAAATAGGCCTCCAGTGCAGAGAGGAAGAAGCAGAGTCACCGAGAAGCAGAAACGTGAAGGTCAACGTGAAGGTCGTAAAGGGTCCCAGGTCCCTGGGGGCTCACTGTATTTCTGCCTTGTGTACCTCTCGGTCTTTATAAACAACTTCTTATGGTATTTAAACTTGCAGGGAATTGTTTTTGTTACACCCAACTGTCCTAACTGACCCAATAGTTTAAATCAAAAGCTCAAGATCATTGACCTATAAATGTAAATGATGCACCCATTACAAGAGTCGCTCATTATCTAACACACTCACTTGTCATTTAGGAATGAATGCTCTGTGTTTGAATTTTTTTAGGGAAGTACTTACCCTGAATATATATATATATATGTACTGGGTGATAATAATTGAATATAGTAGTCTATATTCAATAGTCTGATGATATTAGGAATTTCATTTTTGTTAATGATAAAACATTTTTTTGTGTGTGTGTGATTAAACCAGTTATGTACCATAAAGCAAAGTTTGTGAGCATTGGTAAGAGTGCTGTGATTGAAATGAATGAAAAATTGTATCACTACAATAGTATTATTTTTACTTAGGGGGAAATCTGTCCATGCTTTTTTCAATTCCTCCAGAATCATCTGACTCCCCAAGTATCTTGTACTGTTCTCCAGAAGGTGAATGTACACTTTGGGTCACTAGAGTGTTACCACTTAATGGTAAGGTAACAATACCCTCTTTGGACCAGCAATATGTTCACTAGCAAGTAGAAGATTCTCAATGCATCTTTTTTTGCTGGAAGTAAAATCTGATTCCAACAGAAAGGATAAGCTCCTTTGGGACAACAGCTATGTTTCAATTTCAGTGAGTACAACATCTAGCACAGTGTGTGATGTAGAATAGAGGCTTTATTAGTGAATCTGCTTAAATGGATAAATGAAGATCAACTCTGCTTTTATATACCAGTTGTACATATTAAAGATAAATGTGAGCACCAAGCCTACACATGAGGAAAAAATGATATCTTTACAATGTCATTTACAATACTTTTAATTCTATTAACATCACTATTCCCCATATTTTAAAAATGCAACTCATATACCTCTATTCATAATCTACTCTCCTTTAGTAATAAATAGCTTTTTGCAGACTGTAATTTCGCTAGTCCAAATGAAAACACATTGGGAAAACCTTAAATTACCACGAAATTCCACTAACATCTAGAGACTGTATGCTACTCCAGTACAAGTCTTACTGATATAAATA
>PVJN01052973.1:0-13899 GCA_004026805.1 Lasiurus borealis | reverse complement strand
TAAAACCCCTAATCAAGCAAAATCCAGATTGTTCATGTGTGAATGAATGAGTGAATGCATCTCTTCCCTTTAGGGAAATGATATACTTTGCTTTTTGGAACTATGTTTAATGTTATATTTGATAAATGTGTACCAAGGCAATCCTTTGGTCAACTAGACCAGTTCAAAAAGCAGAATAGGATAGTCTAAAACACACAGATTGTGAAGAGTACTCTTTTTGACCCATGAGCTCCAAAATAAAGATTTTCATTGGAAAATAGAAATAAAGAGGGGGAATATTAAAAATAAATAAACAAAACACTAAAGGAAGGAAGGAAGGAAGGAAGGAAGGGAGGAAGGAAGGAAGGAAGGAAGGAAGGAAGGAAGGAAGGAAGGAAGGAAGGAAGGAAGGAGGGAAGCCAGAAAGTGATTCTGGAAATAAGAAATCCTCAGAATTTATAAAGACTGAGTAAATCATTCTGCTCTAAATGGTTTAGCTGCAGTGAAACTCATTGTAAATGTATTATAGTGGCTATTTTATATATATAAAAATTAGTGGACTCCTAATGAAAACAACTATGTATTGCCCTAGCTGGTTTGGCTCAGTAGACAAGAGCATTGGCCTGAAGACCAAAGGATCCCAGATTCATATATCATCCTATTAGGAAGTAGAAGAGCTAAAAGTTTAACTCAGGCCTGAGTTTGTAGCTAATGATCTTAATAATTTTTGGTTACATTGTATATTTTTGTACCAGGATTTAAATGTAGTTCTCACCTCAGTCTCATGGTAGAAAAGTGAAAATAATTAACTAGAATACATGAAAAAATACAAATTACTATAACATAAGGCATACTATAGTCAATTTAACCATAAGAAAGGGTAAAAGGAGAGAGGGTTCACTTTGGCCATGGCTTCATTAGCAGCATAAGCTTTGAATAACCTTGGAAGATGGGTACAATTACAGTAAAAATGGGAAGAAAGGCATTTTAGGCAGAAGGCCAAATGGTGAAAGCTGATACACAAAATGTGGTGTTTACCAGGGAGTAGTAACTAGTCCAGTTGTACTAGAAAAACCTACATAATAAAAGCCTGAGTGACTATTATAGTGAAACAATCAGTTTCTATGATACATACTGACCACCAGGGGGCAGATGCTCAATGCAGGAGCTGACTTTTGGTAGTCAGTGCACTCCCAAAAGGGTAGAACCACTCAGCCAGAAGCTGGGCTTATGGCTGGCAAGCACAGCAACAGTGGCAAGAGCCTCTCCCACCTCTGCGGCAGCACTAAGGATCAGAGAGCTGAGTGGTAAGGAGTGAGGGATCCTGGACTGTGAGAGGGATGTCTGTCTGCTGGCTTAGGCCCGATCTTTCCGAATCAGGCCTAACCAGCAGGTAAACAGCCCCTGGGGCGGGGGGGGGGGGGGTGAGTCCTGGACTGCAAGTGTATACAGGCCAGGCTGAGGGACAACCCCCGACACACACATTCAGTTTACAAATTTTGTGCACTGGGCCTCTATTAAGTTATAAAGAAAGAAGTAGTGAAGGTGACTTAGACAGACATAGGTAGAATATGGAGAGCTTTGATGCTTGGGAGAAAGGCAAAAGTTTATTCTGTGGGCATTTGAATGTTTTATGGGTACTTGGAATACCATGCTCAGAAGGGTCTTTTTGAAAAAATAATTTGACAATAGAATGCTATATAGGTGAGAATCGGGAGATACCAGAGGGAAGGTTACCAAGTAAACATTTTTACAAGGACAATGATTAGAGATATCCTATCTAATAAAAGAGTAATAAGCAAATTAACCATCACCCATAAACCATGCTGACCAGCCAATTAGGAGTGAGTATGAAAATTAACCCAACCAAGATGGCTGCAGCCACAGAGCAAACTGGAGTCTCAGTTTCCTCCAGCAATAGAGGAAGCTAAGCTTTCCTCACACCCTGGCTGGCATAGGCCTCCACTCAAGACTACAATGTTTCAATTATAGAAGATAAATAAATCCCAACAAAAATGGCTGCAGCCACAGAGCTGGAGACAGCAGGAGGCTTAGCTCCACTCAACGCTACAAAGTTTTAATTATAGAAGATAAATAAATCCCAACAAAAATGGCTGCAGCCACAGAGTTGAAGACAGCAGTAGGCTTGAGATGCCCGCAGTGGTAGAGGAAGCCAAGATTTCCACACACCTTGGCAGGCCCAGGCCTCCACTCCAGGCTACAAAGTTTCAATTATAGAAGATAAATAAATCCCAACAAAAATGACTGTGGCCATGGAGCTGGAGAGAGTAGGAGACTTGAGTTGCCAAGCTCCTGCAGTCCTGGACTGCCTTGTTCTCCACTCAAGGCTATAAAGTTTCAATTATAGAAGATAAATAAATCCCAGATAACAAGGCCTCTGCTTGGGACACTGGGGTCATGGCAAGCTTGAAAACCACCACAGGTCCCTTGCCCAGGCCGCTCCATGTCCCACACCCCAAGGGAATCCCCACCCTGATCCGGGACATCCTTCAGGGGTAACCAGCCGGCCTCCACCTGTACACCAGGCCTCTATCCTATCTAATAAAATAATAATATGCAAATTGACCATCATTTCAGCACACAAGTTGGCTGTCCCATGTGGACACAAGATGTCCACCACAAGAGAGCCAGCAGGGGAAGGCAGTTTAGAGGGACCAGGCCTGCAAAGGAGGGCAGTTGTGGGTGATCAAGCTTGCAGAGGAGGGAAGTTAGTGTTGAGAGGCTGGCAGAGGAAGGAAGTTGGGGATGATGGGGCCTGTAAGAAAGGGCAGTTGGGGGTGGGGGTACCCAGGCCTGCAGGGGAGAGCAATTGTAGGGAACCAGGCCTGAAGGGGAGGGCAAGTAGGGGTGACCAGGCTTGCATGGGAAGGCTATTAGGGGCAAACAAGCTGTCAAGGGATCAGTTAGGTATCAATCAGGTTGGCAGGAGAATGATAAGGGAGTGATAAGGCTGGCAAGCAGAAGTGGTTAGGGGCAATCAGGAAGGCAGGCAGGCGAGCCATTTAAAAGAGCAGTCAGACTTCCCTTGAGGGACCCCAGATTTGAGAGGTTGTACGCTGGGCTGAGGGATAACCACCCACCCGCTGCCCCATGCATGAATTTCATGCACTAGGCCTCTAGTTTATAATTACACTAGTAGCCCCATGCACAAAGTTCATGCATGCAGGGGCCCTCAGCCCAGCATGTACCATCTCCAATCTGAGAGCTCCTTGAGGGGTGTCCAGCTGCTGGTTTAAGCCCATCTCTGGGATAGGGTCTAAACTGGCAGCCAGACATCCCTCTCACAATCTGGGACTGCTGGTTTCTAACTGCTCACCTGCCTGCCTGACTGATCACCCCTAAATGCCCCTCCTGCCATCTTAAATGGGCAGTAGGACATCCCTCTCATAATCCAGAACTGCCCTCCTCTCCTGCTCCCCTGTCTGCCTGATTTCCCCTAACCACTTCTTCCTGCCAGCCTGATCACCCCCTAACCACTCCCCTGCCAGCCTGATCGAAACCTAACTTTCCTCCTTTGCCAGCCTGGTTGCCCCTAATTGCTCTCCCCTGCTGGCTATCTTGTAGCAACCATCTTGTGGTAGCCATCTTTGACTACATGGGGACAGCCATTTTGTGTGTTGGAGTGATGGTCATAGTACCTCTTTATTAGATAGAATACTTAGAGAGCTTCTGTAGGACAGGAAGTAAAGTCCCGAGAAAAACAATACTGGATGTGGTGAAATTAGGAATTCTTAAAATGATAGGAAAATGATGGTGATCTCTATTGTCTGCAATATCAAAGCAGGTAATTTTTCAGGAGTTCTCCTGATAGTACTAAAATCTTCATAGATGCCTTATATCTCCACAGGTAGTTGTTACATTAGAACAATATAATGCCTTTTCACTTTCCTTCTAATTCTTGTACAACTTCTTTCATTGATTGTAATTTGAATCTGACCTCCAATGACAAAATGGCAAGTGGGTCTCAGAAATGTTTTCACAGTATTTTCTAGGCTTCACATCTTTGACATTTAGTTTTCATTCTTAATAGAAAATACCTAACAGACACACACACACACACAATTTGAATTTAGCAAATAAAAATATTTTGCCTAAGGGTTCTAATTACAAAGTAATGGAATCAAGATTTAAGACTAAGTTTATTTTACCTCAAAATATATGGTCTTAACAGCCAGTGATCAGGGACAGAGCTTCAGAGGGGCATGGCTGGTTTGGTAAATCAATACTTTGCCTGTGACATAAAATAGTCAATGAAAAGCTTTAGTATTTGGACTCTCTAAGGGATCCAAAAAAGGAAATTAAGGTACATGCCCTTAATTGGAAATGAATCTGGAACCCTTGAGTCTGCAGGCCGATGCTCTATCCACTGAGCCAAACCAGTTAGTCATTTTAATGAAATCAACAAGGGTATCTGAGATCTGAGAGAGAGGAACAAAATATAGAATGTGATCAAGGTCTATCTGCTCCTATAACATGACACAAAATATTTCTACTTATTTATAATTCTTTAAAAATAATATTATCCATTTTGCTATATAAAATAGAGTTTTGTTTATCTAGGAAAACAGCTTTTTATCTTCATGAATGTTTCATTTGCTTTGGTGCTCAAATTACTAAGAATGTTCTTAAGTAAATATTATTTTCACTACATCTTGCCTTTCTTGCTTAGACAAAATCTTGGTTTTTTCCTCTTATGTTTTTACAGTATTATTCAATCACTGATTAAATTTCATTGACATGTTTTATATTGGTGAAACTTTAAAGTAGTGTTTACTATATATCTTTGCTGTAAAACATGCTAATGAATGCATTCAAACTTATTTGTTTTCCTCCCAACAGGTTCTGACTAGTTTTAAATGAAAAATTATTAAAAATGAAAATAGGGAATCAGAGGTGAAAAACAGACATTTTTTTTCTTTGAGTTTTATACTTCTGGCAGAAACCTATGTGGGGATTACAATTTTGATAGAAAGTAGCTATATGTATGTACATATATATGTATATTGTAAATATAGAGCAATCACATATCTCTATCTCTATCTCTACTTCTTATCTCTGTCCCTCTATATCTATATGATCTCTATCTCTATCTCTAATCTCCTATCTCATCTATTGATATGTAAATACACACAGAATTCATCCATCAATTATTGTGTTAACCCACTGTCTAAATTTAAGAAGTTAGGTGAAGTTAACTCAAACTCCTCTTTTTCAGTTACAAAATACTAAAAGATATTACTTTAAAAAAATCATTTCTAGGTAGTGATTATTGTTAATACATGTTTGGCTGTCTTGGAAAAATACATACATATTTGAAGTAATCTTTCAATAACTACTGTAATTATTACCAGGGTTAATATTTAGCTGGTACACTAATATAATATAATAAATAAAATGTAACATAATATAACATAACATAATATAATAATACTAGAGGCCTAGTGCACAAAATTCATACACTGGTAGGGTCCCTAGCAGCTGCTGGCTGACACCAGATATTCCCTCCCTTCCCCCTGGCCAGGCCTATCCCCTGATCAAACTCCTGAATGAACTCCTGGTCAAGAGAACAATTTGCATACTTTGCTTTTATTATATAGGATAATATCGGTACAGTCATAATATTTAAATAATTCCATACTGGTTGCTAAAACTCCATTCTATCTCTCAGAATCTTTAACTGTCACAGATGCCACCTCCCCCTACTTCCCCCACTGCACTTCAGGGAAATCCAAGGACTAAAGGACTCACTGATACAGCAGTCTGTGAAACTCATAATGTGTTCAGAGTGGCTGATGTCTGAACTATGCCAGTTGTCAACACAGGATCATTCCTAATTATTATAATTAAAAAAAAACAAAGAATACTTAGAATAAAATTATATGTGTGATACATTAAGCAAAACTATTTTACAATATAATTCTAAAGGTCCGCAAAGATTATTAGCTTCTTTAAGATTCATCCCTCATTTTAATATTGCAATTCTCCCTGATGCTGTGAAATTATTTTTGTTTGAAATGGCCACAGATATCTTTTGTAGGCCAAATAGCATATTACACAGCTGTCAAAAACCACACTTTGTTAGCCTATAACTGTGTTTACAAAGCCTCTAAGACCCTTGTGGGTAGTCTGGCTGCTTGTGTTATGTTCATTTCTTTTTTTTAAAAAATATGTTTATATATTTTTTTAGTTTTCTAATTTGTATTACAAGTATATATGTATTTCTCATTTAGAAATGAGAATATACTAGAATGAACATTCAGTTCTGATTCTTTTATCCTCTGGTTCCTAGAACATCTGTCCTTCTTGACTTTTTTATATACCTTATTTGTTCCAAACTTAATTAAGAAACCTGTTTGTTATATCAAATCCAGTTCTTGGTAGATGGTGATAATGATAGCCAGCATAATAAATCTCACCCTGGGTGATCCTCATTGCTGCTCAACAATTCATTTGATTATACTTATTGCCACTTCTTTTCATGTTTACTTTTCCAAGAATTTTCTATAACTTAATTTCTCAGCTAAGTTTGTTTTCTTACAGGGATTTGAGCTTTGCCCTGGAATCAGTTCTCCTTTGATTAGGTAAGGTCTAACTGGGAATGATGATATATTTTGCTCCTCACACATTTACTCATGCTCTTTACAAAAAGGGTGAAAATAACCATAATAGAAACCAAGATAATCTCCTTTCCTCCATCAAAGGCATGTCTCCTGCCTTCTCATCCCGCCTAAAGCTAGTGTTATGCAATGCTCTTTTTTCTTCATATGAGGTCTTTGCAGTTTCACATAGTAACAGAATTTCAAGTTTCTCCTCAATGTGAATAGCTTCAAGTACATATTCTTCTTAGCATTAACTGACTTCCAAAAACAGAGGTTTACATTTACTATTGTTAATGTGTCATCTCTAGTAGGCTGCACTTAATATGTAAAAAATAAAACAAGCAATTCCTAATAAACCAAGCACTCATCCTGAATTCATATTGATGTCTACCTGCTCCTTGGTATTAATGGCACCATCACTTACAGAAACCAAGAGCTCACATATCAAAGCTATTCACCTTTCCCTCTGTGTCTAACACTCTTATCCCATAGCATCAAACAAATAATAAGTCCCAGTGATTATTCCTTTGTAAGAAGCTTTCATATCCGTACTTTTTAAAAATTAATCTTCACCCAAGGATATTTTTTTTCATTGATTTATTTTTTAGAGAAAGTGGAAGGGAGGGAAAGACAGAGAGAGAGAGAGAAAGAGAAAGAGGGATCAGAGTGAGAGACATAGATTAGTTGGTCCTTCAATAGCCCTGAGTGTAGCCCCAAGCTGGGCCAGGGATCAAACCTGCAACCCATACAAGTGCCCTGAACAGTAATCAAACCCACCATTCTCCGGTGCTCAGGCCAACACTCTAACCACTTAGCAACACCAGCTAGGGCCATACTTGCACTTTTGTCACCATTCACACCGCACACACATATCTACCATCCTAATCTTCCATTTCTTCTGATAACACTGTGACACTTCCATGACAATTTCCCACCTGGATTATTTGCAACAATAATCTCATTTTTCCAACTGACCTATTAAGTGCTAGAATGTATAAATATGCATAGATTAATGAAACAGATAACACTTAGATTATCTCACTCTTTTATAAATAAACCTATTGTGTTCTTTTCCTAATATATTTTTCCAACTTATCTTCAACTGTTTTGCTTCAATAATTTATACTTTCATGTGGACTCCTCACATCTCCTCATGAATTTCCCAACATCATATTGTCTTTCCATCTCTTCCTATAAAAATCTTCACTCTTTTTTTAAAAAAAAATTGTTATTTCAGAGAGGAAAGGAGAGGGAGAGAAAGATAGAATCATATGAGGAGAGAATTATAATTGGCTGCCTCCTGCATACCCCACACTAGGGATCGAGCCCACAACCAGGGTATATGCCTAACCAGGAATTGAACCATGAGCTCCTGGTTCATAGGTTGACAGTCAACCACTGAGCCACGCCAGCTGGCCTTCACTATTTTTGAAGGGCAGCCCAAATATTTTTTCAATTATGCATTTTTATGCTCAAAGTTAAAATCAAGCCCCTTACACCATTCAGAATTAATCTTTCCTTTGAATTTCCTTGCCACTTAATACCACTTAATAGAAATTGTCATATCCTATATTATTGTAGATATTTATGCAGATATTTTTCTCTCTTCTATATATGCTATTAATCTTTGATTGAAAAGATGATTTCTAAATGATTTTGATGTGTCTCATATCATCAAAAAGAGCATCTTTCATGTTTGGAATACATTAACCAATATTTTCCAGTGATAATGACAAGTTTCACACAGACACACAAATTCCATAAAACAAAATATCCATCCAATTTAATTAAAATGGACAACTTAGCTAAATAGTCACACACATGAATATTTTGGAATCATGTCAAAAAAGCAACTGGTTAATTGATGGAATAGTTTCACCCTTAACAATGATTTGACATTGTAAAGATAAATAAAGAGGCTCAGGAAAATAAAGACTATAACCTGTTAAATTTAGAATTTTTGTTACTGTGGTATCTTATACATGTAATGGTAGCTTCAAGCAGACAGGCCATTTTTATTGTATTATATCTACCACTGTTTGAAAATACACCAAATATCACATTTTTAAGTGTCTTGGAAGCATGATTCTAATTTTGTTGCCAACATTCTGCTCTCCCATTTGTCATAGGCATTGGTTATTGTATGTCATTTTAATAGATATGAAACATGTCAGAAACACAGTTCTAATGGCAACACTGAAATTGCCTAATTCTAAATGATTTTCATTAAAATACATTTATTTGTCTGAGTCAGTGGTGGCAGTTTATGTTATAGGAATTTGAGGGATGCATTTTTTATAATGTTATTTTAATCTTGTCTCTAGCTGTCTACCTAGTCATTTCCATGTGACCATTTTTAATCTGAGAAATAAGGGTCAAAATTTTAAATATTTGTGAGGATTAAATAGTTGCATGTAAAGATTTTTCAAATGGTTCTTTGCATATAATAAGCATTTATTAGGAAATAACAAATATAATTATACTTATTAACAATTGAATTCCTTAGATATTTTTAACTATTCTTCATATCAGCAGTTATTCTCTTTAGTTGTTGCCTTAAATCATCAGAAATATGCACTAATTTTTTATTTTGAGTCATAATACCATCAAAAATACATTTTGCAATAATTGTTATACTATATATAGTTTTGTCATCTGAATATCTGTACTACTTAATTTTTGATAAGTAGAAAACAAAATATGCCTAAAAGTGCTCTAATCAATATTTGACTGCAGATATGATATTATCTTCTTTACTTCTAGTAAATTAGTTAATGACACTGTACATTACTTTTTTTTATATTTTATTGATTTTTTACAGAGAGGAAGGGAGAGAGATAGAAAGTCAGAAACATCGATGAGAGAGAGACATTGATCAGCCACCTCCTGCACAACCCACAGTGGAGATGTGCTTACAAGCAATGTACATGCCCCCCGACCGGAAACAAATCTGGGACCGTTCAGTCCACAAGCTGACACTTTATCCACTGAGCCAAATCGGTCTCGGCTGTACATTACTTTTTAATTACTCTTAAATATTAGAATTCTAATATAAAGGTGTTGGTTATAATTTAATAACTTAGAAGTCAATATAATATATTTATGTTTTTGAATTTTACTCTGGGGAGGAAAGAAAAAAATTAACCAATCAAATATAAGTATAAATAACAACAAAATATTCATTGTATCTTAAGAAACAGGGCTATTTAGAACACTAGGAGTTGGGAATTGGGAAGTCTGTATGCTAGTCTAGCACCTCCTTTGAGTAACCTTGTGTTCTTAGCAAAGCCATTCAATTTCCTTATGCCATATTTTTCTCATGTGAAAAAGTATATATCAAACTAGTGGCCCAGTGAATAAAATTTGTACGCAGAGGGGAGTGTTTTTTTTCAGCCTAGTGTGCACCCTCTCCACCTGGGGATCCCTTGGGAAATGCCAATGCCAGTTTAAACCAGCAGTCAGACATCCCTCTCACAATCTGGGATAGCTGGCTCCTAACTGTTCACCTGTCTGCCTGCCTGATCACCCCTAACCTCTCTACCTGCCTGCCTGATAGCTCCTCACTGCCCTCCCCTGCCATCAGATCTCGCCCCCCAAACTGTTCTTCCCTGCCAGTCTAATCTCACTCCCAACTTCCCTCCCTTGCCAGCCAATTTGGTTCTGATTGGTTGGTTTCTATGCCAGTCAGTATCAAAAGCTCCACCTCCTAGGCAGCCATTAGCTCCTCACAATTGACTCAGATTTGGTTTTTATTGGTCAGTTTCTATGCTAGTCAATACCTCTGGACCTATCTCCAGGCCTGATCAGAGAGGTGTGTCTGATCAGCAGCCCTCCTGGAGGCCCAGAAAGAAACAGAGGCGTGGCTGCTGGCAAATCCTGGAGAAAAAGATGGAGGGAACAGATGATCAACAGCTGCCAGAGAGGCTGAGGATCCAAACCCTGTCTCTGTCTTTGGGCCTCTCTCTGGGCCTGATCCACAGCTCCCTCAACAGTCAGTGATATATTAGCAGGCAACCCAGCACTGATTGCAGGGCTGACTTCCGGTGTTTGGTCAAGCCTTCAGTAGGTTGTTACAGACCCTGAGCTTTCATATGTTAGGATTATATGGTCCTAAGGCAACTTTTCAAAAAAAGTTCAACTATTCATATTTTAAACATTCTTATTTCTAGAAAGATCATGTAGAGGAAGCTTTTAAGGTAGAGTAGCTCCCACTGCATGAGGGTCTTATCTCCTGATACCTGGAAATGGTAGTCAAACTGCTTTGAGTGAGGATGTCCTTTGGAGAGGAGTGCCCAGCACTGCCAGGTGGATATGATTTGCTCCTGACCTTTGTCTTTCTGAGTCTACTAGGATCAAATGTGGCCTACACTTGTCTTGTAAGAGAGAACATTTAAGAGAGCCTACCATGACCCCAATAGGTAATTCACATAGTATAGAGTGGGATAGACTTTCAGACCATTGTTTCAATTAAGGAGAGGGGAAAGGCACTGTGAGATTAAAAAGGATGGTGCCGAAACCGGTTTGGCTCAGTGGATGGAGTGTCGGCCTGTGGACTGAAAGATCCCATGTTCGATTTCTGTCAGGGGCATTTGTACCTTGGTTGCAGCACATCCCCATTAGGGGTGTGCAGGTGGCAGCTGATCAATCTCTCTCTTTCATCGATGGTTCTAACTCTCTATTCCTCTCCTTTCCTCTATGTAAAAAATCAATAAAATATATTTTTTAAAAAAAGGATGGTGAGACAAATGCTGACAGGATGTTCCACCTGCATGGAAGAATCAATCTACCTGTGGCTTGCTGGGAATGCTTTGTGGCTTATGACAAAGTATAGCTCCTTTGTGAGTGAATAAAGATTTGCAAGAAGGTAAATCAAGTACCAAAAAGAAGAGCTACTCAAATCCCTTAACTTCCATGAAAAAGTCTTAAAACTCAATGAATAGTGCCTTAAGTATATATGGATTTTTTTCAGACATTATAAAATTGTGAGGTTGTTTATTTGAGCTTATCCACTCCATGATATGTTCAATATGCCATGCTTAGCATGTTGGTACTCTGTCCTTGGGCAGGCATTTCTGAGTTGCAGCATAGCTTCTCCAGATATAGGTATTCTGCTCATATTTAAGAAGGGAAGACAGACATCGTGGTCTAAGGAAGCATATCTCTCTCAAAAGTTCTTATTAGACTTTTGTTTACATCTCATTGCTCAGTGTGATGGAGAATGGGCAAGTTGCAAAGTTTGTTGAAAATGTGGGTATTTAGCATTTTAAGTTTCTATAGTGGGAACAGACAAGGAAAAACAGTGAGGGATTTGCAAGCCATGTCACATGAGAAATAGTTGCAAATGTCTAGCATATTTAATTAGAAAAGTGAAAATTTAAAGAAGACAAAAAGATGTTTGCAGACCTTTAACTTAATGTTTTATGAAATGAAGATCATCCACATTTTCTGCAGAAATTAGTTACATATCTGAAAGAACTTTATAAGAAGAGTTATTCCACATGGAATCGAATATATTATGAGGAAAAAAAATCCTGATATTTGCAATTATCCAGAAAAATTTTAACAATCTATAATATATATTGTGGAGGAAATTCTTATATTAGTTTTAAAAGAGGAAAATTTTATTCTTAATTTTTTCCCCAACATACTTATTATATGATTCTAATCTTCCTCACATCTCCTCACCCTACTTAAATATCTCTTGTGGACTTTGAAAAGAGTTGCTATTCTAACATAGTAGCAAGTTGATGGCAGGCAGAATTTTCAAATTACCATAGGCAAAGCCTACATCTGACTCTCAAAAGAAAGGCCAATTATTTATGTGAATGTAATCAACTAAGCACTTAGTAAGTCATGTGCAAAAGTTTAGTTATAAATAGGTAAGGTGACATATTAGGAATATCCATTGTTTTAGAAGACTTTCTATTATAATAATCTGATCATTGAATGTACTCCAGAGTTCTACGATTGCTCTTATAACTCATGGAAAATAGTTTGTAATAACAATCATCTTCTCAAATTGGTCATTACCAAAGTTAATGACCTGTTTATTAGAACGTCAACCTTGGCTTTGCCTCAGTCTCTTAATTAACACATCTGTCATTTACTACTGATGGCTAAGAATTTCTGTGCAGAGGACAGCTCCAATAATGATGGCACCATTAAAACGACATCCCTTTATATTTAGATGGATCATCAAATTTACATTGGCCTATCACAGCAGGATCCTGTGAGGCTGTAAGTAGTTTTGGCAGCCCCAAATAGTAAATCTAAACAGCAAATGGAGCAGCATTAGCCTCCTTTGTGGAGCATTTACATTGAGAATTATTTATTATCACTGTTGAGAAGGATAATCCCACAGAACAATTTGCTGTACCTTCATGTGCAAAGAGCCCTTTTTACCCACACTAGTAAACAAACCTGCCCAAGTACAAGGCCTTCCAGACACATTTTCTCCTGCCATTTCCATTCATTCAATCATTCAATAAATATTGCCATATTATATCTACGTAGATATCTTTAGCAAGCTAATAACATATTGATGTTTTCAACTGAACATCTATAAAATGTATGGTCATTGATATGTTGGCATTTTTTAAAGAAGGAAATATATTATCATTTTCCTAAAATGGGGTGATATCTACTCAATTTATTAAATCCTCATTTGCATATTAGACTAGCACAGCCTGACACATTGACACACAGAATGAAACAAAATTAACAAAATGCAGTCTCGTATATTATTAATTTTTGTTCTTTAAAATATAATATTATTTTTTCAATGATTATCAAAATTATGATCAAGAAAAAATGTTTATTTGATATAATGTCTATTTTCTCAAATAATTGTGTAGGAAATATAAGTCACCTGCAAGTTATGTTCTATCATCTCTTTTTAGGAATAAGTGCATTTTATCTCCTGGATTCATTTTTTTTTTTTTTTAAATTTCACTCAAGGATATGTTGATATGTTTTTATTTATTTTAGAGAGAAAGAAAGGGAGACAGAGAGTGGGAGGAGAGAGAGATAAGAGAAACATTAGCTACATGAGAAACACTGATTATCTCTAATATGTACCCTAACAGGGATTGAACCCATAATCTAGGTATGTGCCCTGACTGGGAATTGAATCAATATACTTTGTGTCTCTTGGAAATACTATATTTGTTCCCATATCCAAGAACCCCATTCTCTGACTGTTTAGAATGTTATTCTCTACTTCTATTTATTAAGCTCTTCACTCAAATGTCACCTCTTCAGGAATTTTTTTCTTATCAGACTAATTACTGTGTGATATTGT
>PVJN01052972.1:0-13900 GCA_004026805.1 Lasiurus borealis | reverse complement strand
TTAATATTGAACAAGTTCTTTGTCAGTTACTTTTGATGTGTCTCATTTATGGTTCATTTCATTTTCAGGGTACCACCAGGAGCCCAAATTCAAACTTCTCTGAAACACACATAGAAATATATCTTTCAAAAGGAATTCTTCTTTCTATGTGGTGGAACAGCAGTAGTCAAGAAAAATATTTCAGACCTCATTTACTTGATCTCTAAAAACTTTTGTTTTGAAATTTGAAAACAAGAAAATATATATGGCTTCTCAGATATCTAACAATCCATCAATGCATAAGGGGGTAATATGTAAACTATTTAAAAATAGATTTTAGTTAATACTCAATTATATAAGTTACTTTATGGCATCCAAATGCTATGGCATCTTTTCTAATTCTTTTGGGATTTCTCAGGTCATCATTTTACCAAGTCAAATGCAAAATTGAGAAATTCAAAAAATCCATCTCTGCCCTTTATAACAAATCCAATTGAAGTCTTGGTAGGAAAAAGTAATTAGGTGGTTAACATTAATTTTGAGATATTCAGTTATTCAGTGGAATCTGTCCACCACCATCATTGGGAATGAATATTCATCTTTAACAATGAGAAAAGATTAAGCTATAAATGGTCAGAATCAACAACAAAAATTTAATTTAAACAAAGAAGACATTTTTAAATGTTTCAAGAAAAATTCAAAAATTATTCTGCAACTACCACAGAGTGTTATATTTAATTTAGGGCATTGACTTTAGATTTTAAATAAGGTAACAAAAAGGAATTTATTTTTAGAGGGTTGGGTCCTTAGAAGTGAGACTATGATTTAAATAAGTCTGACTTTTGACCATTAGAATCACTACCTATACTTATCATCTTATAATTTGTAGGTAGAATAGGAATCTTGAAAATTCTGAAGAATTCCAATTTCTTTCATAACCTCTTCCTGAATTGGAGGTCACCACCACATGAGAAACTATATGCAAGGGTCCCGGCCTTAGGAAGGTTGAGAACCACTGCTCTAGTGAAAAGGACTACCACTTGCTCTGGCCTTTTTCTCCCTTTTATTAAGGCTTTGGGACACACCCAAAGCCTTATTTCCTTTAGGCAGGAAATAACAAAACAGAAATTAACATGAAACAAACAGGTAGAGGCTACTTTAGCTAATAAAGTTTTCAACTAAACAGTGAGTAATTAACTCTGACTTTTCAGAGCAATTAAGGTTGACCAGACTTCTGGTCTCCTCTTTACATCCATTTAGTGAGAACAATGTTTGGTTTCCAACAGGTACCTTCATGTCTCAGTGTCAAGCTTACCTAAAATACCTGGTGGCCTACAGGAACAGGGTCCAGCTTTAGTTGTTTTCTCTCATTGCACCTTACTTCCCTTTTCATTCCTACAGGAACAGGGTCCAGCTTTCGTTGTTTTCTCTCATTGCACCTTACTTCCCTTTTCATTCCACTCTCCCTAAATGTCATGCAGGCATTTGTTTGTTTTGTTCCTTTTTCCTTCCTACAATGTGGCTTTGAAGAACACAGGTGACAGTATGTCCCATACAACATCCACTCCCTCATCTCCTGCCTCCAAGAATCTAACCTTCTTGTTCTCCCATATTTACTGGGCATTTTTACCCCATCAGACTTCTGTTTACACTTTGCCCTTTGCCTGTCATGACTTCCTCACAATTTGCAGACTTTCAAAACCTTTCCTATCTTCCAAGACTCACCTGAGATGCCTTGCATCTCAGAACCCTTCTTTGATTCCCATAGTCAGGATTAATTATCCTCAAGTTTCAGTTCACTTTATTCTATTTATAATATTAATCCCATCTTGGTTGGGGTAATATTTTTTTTTAATTTTAAACAACATTTAATTGGTGCCTTCCTTTCACTTCCTTTCACCAAATAAATTGTATAACTTAAGAAAAAAAAATTCCCACTTATTAAACACCCCTATGTGGCAGGTCTTGCTTCAGTGGGGCTTTGGTGCTCTCTGAGTCTGCCTCTTGAGTGTGTCACTTATATATTTAAGGAGTTGAAATCTGGTGTCATCTCACATTGACCACTAGGTACACAGGTTCCTGGATCTCCAAGGAGGTGCAAGTCAGCTAGTGTCTGAGGCCACCCAGCAGGAGCTACAGGGAGATTTGCTTGGAGTTTGGAAGTTTTGGAGTTGTGTGACCCATGTGCAGTTTGTTAGGGTAAGCTGCCAGAGGGCAGGCCATTCATATGCAAAGGCTGCTGTGTACAGCTAGGTGGGTCTGTAAATTGGGCGGGGAGGGATCTCAGGGAGTCACTAGGCTAGGGCATGGCAAACAGCACTGGCTGCCAGTCAGCCCTCTCTGCCATGTTCTGTTCAGTGTCCTGCATCACGTCCGGCACCCCAGCCCAGTAAACAATGATTCCTGCGTGAGCCAACCTCCCTTTCTGACCCGATGGCAGATAGTCCAGTTTCTCCCTGTATGACACTCCAGTTTCCTCAGAATCTCACTGGAAACTGGAGTTCAGAGAGTTGGGAACTTGTAACTCCCTTCCAATTGCAAAACAACAGCACAGCCAGCCCGATTCCGGAGCCATACCTCTGCCTTTCTGAGCCTCTGCACGTACTACCAGGTCTCAATGCACTTTTTTCTTTCCTTCTAGTTGCAGAACTTCCACTCCACGAGCTTTCCCACTGTTCTGGGGGACAGTCGTTTTGTCTTTTAGTTGTAGTTTTGGTGTGGTTGCAAGAAGCAGCACGTATAGGTGTATACCTTATGCCGCCATCTTTGTTCTCCCTTGAGAATTTTCATTACACACAAAAATTATAACTATATAAGGTGATGGATGTGAACTAGACTTATTGTAGTGATCATTTCACAATATATGTAAGTATTAAATCATTACGTTGTATGCTTGAAACTAATGTAATGTTATATGTCAGCTATATCTCAGTTAAAAAAATAAATGAGTTAATATTAAAATAATTCAAGTGCCTGCTTGGAAAATAATGTCAACTTAAGAAGAACAATTATATTTCTTCCTTTACATTTTTACTTTTATCCAAGTGAAAATGTAGAGTCAACATTTACCAACAGCCATGCTCATGTAAATGATATAACGCGAATGTAAACATGATGATGTCTTAAGAGTATAACAACATTGATTCATGAGTCCCACAAAGGATATTGTGCTTAATATTAACAGAAGGAAGACACAGCCAAGAAACCACATCAATTAAAAAAAAATTTAGATTTATCTTGGTAAGAAAAACTATGATTAGATGATTTCAAAGAACATTTTTGGTATTGAAAAAATCCTCCTCAAAGATACCTCTATTTTTAAAATTGTAGCAATGTTTCCTTTCCTAGTAAATTAGATCATATTTATTCTCTTTCAATAACTAATTGAATCCAAAGGCTGAATATAAAATAACACCCAGTGTGGTGTTTCTGAAAAAGTTTTGTTCAGGCGCATATAACAGAATCCCTAAACTGAACTGTCTAGACTAAGATAGAAATTTCTTTTTCTACCATATATGAAAAGTTGGAGGCTAGGCACTCACAAGTTAATACGGGGCAAGCCAACTCTGCTTCTTCAAGCTTTGTGTTCTACATTCTTAGTCACAGCTCTACTTTCAAGATTGACACATGGCTCAACATGGCTGCTACAGCTCCAGCCTAACAATCACACTCCAGGCTCCAAAAGGGAGATAGGGGAGGAAAGGCAAATGGTCACGTTTCCTAGCTGAGAAAATTCTCCTACAAGATTTCCCAGAAATCTTACCGGTGTCTTAATACATTCTTCTTCTATCTAATTAACCACCCTTATCTGTAAAAGAAGCCAGAAAATAATAATCTTTTATTGAGGCAGCTTACTGTTTGGAATAAAACCACGACTTTCTTAGTAAGGAATAGGGAAGAATAGATATGGGGAAAGCCACATACTATAATGTTGAAAAAACTTATGTACCTGCAAATAAACATCTCATTTTTTAGGTTTCAGCTAAAATGCTACCTCCTCAGCAAAGCCATCCTCACAATTCAAGTGTGTAGGAGCTTCCTTCTAACTCTGCCCATGAAACCCTGTTACATAGTGCCTCTGAAAGACTCAACACAACCAGTAATTGATGCCTTGATATATTTATTCACTAGCTGATCGTTTGTAAATCTCCAAAGAGAGTGAAAATCTCATCAGAGTAGTGGCAGAAAGAGGGGTCAAAGAGGAGGGGGGGGAAGGAGATAAAAGCGCAAAGAAAAGAGTGAAAAAAATTAAAAAATGGACCCTTCAGTAGCTGGGAGTACTGTTCATTGTGGCAGTTTGAGTGCTAGTCTTTGAGAATTGCTGGAAGACGTGCTCGCATCAAATACTTCAAGTAGCTTATTAGGGTAAAGCAAAGCCTGTGATGAAGGGGCAGCACCATGTTGGAAGAGCCAGGGGTTTCTGCTGCCCTAAATTATTAAGGAGTCAGTATTCAGAGGGCCACTGCCTGCCCGTCTGTCTGCAGCAGGTGGTGCCCCTCTGCCTTTCTCTGGAAAGCAGCTGCTTTCTCCCAGCCTCCCCAGAGCCTGAAACAGCCATTTGTTCAGATTTAAGACAGACACTGTCATTATTTTGTGCAGAACTTCACAGAAATATTTCCTACTAAATGCTTGAACCGTATGAGCAGCACCAGGCAGGCTGCTGGCTTCATTAATAATGTATCCATGCTTACCAATAGGTTTAGACAACTGGTATTTAGAAGCTTCTGCAGAAGGAGTGGGGTGGGTCTTTTTTCACACCAGTTAGCTTTTCTCTGTCAGTTCCTTGATGTTGACATTACATCCAACTGTGTTCTGAAAACCAGAGGTGCTAAAACTGTGTCTGAGCTGTCCCCTCTCGCTTTGGAGCGCTTCCTGATGGAGCTCAGTCATGGTGGTTGGTCTCCCCCTCCTCCCCTCCCTGCTTTTCCTTTCAAGTGTACGCTAAGAAAAATATATTTCCCATCACTTCACTGGAAACCTTTTTTACAGGGTGGCCCCTCGCACTCCATCAATGTGAGCGAGTGCTTGCTGGCACCTGCTCGGCACTCGGTCTGCTTCAGTCGATCACAGTAGGACTGAACTCTATGACAGACATCCTATGCATGGCAAGTCACACGCTATTTTTAGGTCACTCACAGTCACAAAAGCAACGTACCTTCTAGATCTTCGGGTTGGAATAAATATCCTTTAGAAGAGCTACCACAAAACCCAGTCTACTGGTCTGTCTGTAACCTGTTTGTACCTAGCTATAAAGCAATACCAGAAGTAATGAGAGTACTTTGAAATCCTGTAGGCATCAGCAACAGAAAGAAAAGCCATAGAAGTACAACCAATGCTGGAGTGTGGAATATGTCAATGTAGCAATTTCTTTCACAATGATGATTTTTCTAGATTTCCTTTCTAAAGCCCATGTATCATGACTGCTTATCAAAAGATATAGCCATCCAAGACAAATTGTCTGAGAAATTACACAGAAGGAAGCTTGAGAAATTTTTCTAAAGCCATACATATAGAATTGCTTCACACATACACACACACACACACAGGTAATGTGGATACAGAATTCAAATTGTATGTACCAATGCACTAAAATTCAGATGTTGTATTTTCCCTTGTAAGAAATGAAAAATGTGGAAAGCAAAATAAAGTCCACCAAATAGGCCATGTCCTATCCCAGAACCTATGAACATATCCTATTACATGGCAAGGGTGGAGTGAGGTTGTTAATAAGTTGACCTGCAAATGGAGCAGTAATGCCAGGCAATCCAGGAGGGCCAATGGAATTGCACGGGCCTATAAATGAGGCATAAGGAGGCAGGAGGATCAAAACCAGAAGATGGTGTTACAAGAAGGACTTAACCACCATTGATGGTTTTGAAGATGCAATGGGCCACACTAGCCAAGGCAGCAGGTATGCTCAAGGAGCTGGAACAGGAAGAAAACTGATTATCCCTTGGAAACTTTGCTGAAACGTTGATGATAGCCCTGTGAGATCTATCTCAGCCTTCTGGCCTCAGGAACTATAAGATGATAAAGTTGTGGAGGGTTTTGAAGTCACTAAGTTTGTGGTAATTTGTTACAGCAGTAACAGAAAACTAGAATAAAATATTTTGTAGAAAAAGCTTGAAAATTACAAATACTGAAATAAAAAAGTTCAAGGTAAATAATAACAATCAAAATAACCACTTAAGAAATGGCCATCCTCCTAAAACCACGTAAGCAGCATGTTATTTCTTGAACACAAATTAGCACTATTTATAAAAAATAATAACAATGTTTCCATATTTTCTAATGACAAAATTGTGCTTCTTGGAATTTTCTTTTGTTATAAAGTGCAATGTCATATGCAAATACAAGCACATGCCTTTTTGAAGCATGATTTAAAATACTAAACAATTAAAAACAACCAAAATATATAAACAGTATGGGATTGATTAAAATAAATGACTATATTTACAGCCAATAAAAAAAATAATACTGTAGGAGACTATACAATAACATAGATAGATCTTAAGATTTACTATGTAGAGAAAGGTTTACTAAATACTATGATTCCATTTATACAGAATATACACATTTATACACCCTGGAATGTACTTACAAGACTCCAGTAAAAGCTCAAAAAATACTAACAATGATTATTTCTGGGAATGACAGTTACTGTTTACTTTTTCAAAATTTACCAAAATGAAAATGCATTATTTTTATAGTCAGAAAATGCCTACAACAAATCCTATTTTAAAAATTACTTGGAAGGTAAGCCTTTCCCTAGTTCAAAACAGGGAAGGCTGAGACTCTTTCATTGGTGTTCATATCCTCTGCCCCAAAATAAACGACTATTAAATTATGGAAAGTAGTGAGACTTCTGAGCTGAAAGTACTTTATATGTGCAGAAAAGTCAACTGAGATGGGTCACATGCTATCAACAACTGACAGACTGAGTTTAATCCCAAATAGGAAACATGCCTGAGGGTTGCTTGTTCATGAGGCAGAGCAGGATATTAGGAAGCCAATGAGTAGGTGGGAGAAGGAGTGCTCTTTCTGTACAGTACAATGTTCTCCTTCCAGGCTTTGTGGGGTATCAGTGTGAACCTACCACATGGGACTCATCGGACGAAGCAAAGAGCTTCTCTGGCATAACTAAATGCTTCCCCGGGCTTTTGAAGCTTCTGACACCTCTGTTAACTGAATTGTGATTTCACAGCAGCCAATATATCTCTGGCTTACAAATGGGCAAGAGAATAAGGCTTTTGCAACCATCTTATATATATTCCATATATAAGTATAAATATATATACCCTATTATATATGCATATATATGGATCTATATATGCAAATATATCTATAAATAAGTATATTCTATATAAATGGATTCATAGTATTTTGTAGACCTTTCTTTACATAATAAATCTTGAAATCTATGTCATTGTATATTCTCTTACAGTATTATTTTTATTAGCTGCAAATATAGTAATTTATTTTAATTAATATATATAAAAACTATACATACAGTTTTTCAAAAGTTTTGGTTGATCCATAGAAAAATATTTAGAACTTAAACTTCCAAAGGCATTGAAATAAATTTACATTTTATGGAGCACAACAACAACTCTTTAAAAAGTAGTATTCCAACATTGCCCCAGTAGAATTGATTAGTAAATTAAGTTTGCTCCTTACAGTTTTAAATATGTTAAAAAATTGTTTAAACATCACTCTTTTATTCAATGGGGAACTGAATTAAGAATTTAACACAGTTTAAAAATTGAAATTTTAATTCCATATATACAATTTTTCATAAATTGGCATCAATTTATTTTGCCAATTTTACTTCCTATTTCCTGATGAAAATATAAGTCCTCTTCTCACAGAGGAATCTCCCTAGAAACATATTTTTGCTACTACATGTATAGCAGGATAAATATATATTATTTGATAACACAGGAGGGCCCCTTTTGTTTAAGAAAATTCCATAATGGATGATGGCTTTGAGTGAAGAAATGGGATCTAAACTTAATCCAGGAGGTTGGTCTGGAGAAAAGAGTAGGAAACTATGTATGATTGAATTGTTCCATTTAGAAAATTAATGAGAACTGAGGATGAGAGTAAAATGGAGAGAGAGAAGAGCAAAGCAAAACAAAAGAAAAACCAGTACCTTGGAAAGATTGCCCTGACAGGGAAATGACTGAAGAGGGATTGATGGGTTGGGTGCTCAAAAAGACTTTTAGAAGCTGGACTTCCTGATAACCAATTAAAGGGAACTTTCCTGTCTTAATATACACTCTCTCTGTGACCCTAACTCATCAGTAAAAGTCTGTTCTATACCAAGGCTGATAGTGGTATTCTGGTCAGTTAAAGAGCCATGGTATTGCTCATCATGGAACAAAAGGGCACAACTGGGATAAATAGACTGAGTGGCCAGATTATGATCTCTGAATACATAATAATCTGGCCACTCAGTATATAGATATAACATATGGAAAAAGAGAGAGAGAGAGAGAGGCCGGATGCATGAATTTGTGCATGGATGGGGTCCTCCTCAGCCTGGCCAGAGGGAGGGGACATGGGCAGTTGGCCGACATGCCTACTGGTTGAACTCCAGGTTGAGGGGACAGTTTGCATATTAGCCTTTTATTATATAGGATATACAGTGAGTGGCATTCAGAGGTCATAATAATCTGGCCAATCATTGAAGATGATCCAGGAACCTGGGACCAGAGGAGACCTACATAATCCTAACCATCCAAACCTGTCCCATGAGGACACTCAAAAGTTCTCCTGGCTGCTAAGTTTTCCTCTATAGGTGAAATGGAGGTTTAGATAAATTTTTTTGAGCCACAAAAGCCTGGATGACCTTTGTTAACACCTGGCATAGATATGGCTTTGTAGGATCATGGGATTCTCTGATAATTTTTGCAAATCTTATGTAGACCTGGGGATTTCTATTAGGTGCCTGTTACATGCCTAAAATATCAATCATTTACTCATTGGGAAATTGCAATCCCTTGGGAAGTGACATATCATAGATACATGAAATAATAAGTAAACCACAACTCATTATGTATGTATAAATATATACATCAGAATTTTAAACTAATATAGCAAAATAAAATATTGTGCCATGCAATTAAAATGGGCAAGTAAAGAAGCCGACAGTTGAAAGTAACTCTATTCCTATTGCCACTGCTCATTATCTCTCATTAGACTAAGGTAAAAGCCTCTTGGCTCCCTGTCATCAGTGCTCTCATCACTAAAAGTTATTCTTTACTTTGCTACTAAATTAATCATAATGAGGTAGAGTCCTGTCTGGCACAATGCCTGGCACAGCATAGAGTCTCAAGAAACACTTGTTAAATGAACAAATCAATCAGTAAATCTTTTCCATCCTACACAAAATATTTCAGTGTCTCAATTTTTCCTACTTATCTTTCTAACACTATATCTTATTATAGCTGATTGTTGCTTATTATGTTTCTGTGTGCCATCCCTGCTCCCATTCCTATCTCTTCTTCTTGAACTTGGTGTGCCCTTTTTCCCATTCCAGAAGTTTGTTTTATCCACCTTCCAAAGCTTTTCTCAAGTATCAACATCTCTTTCTGAACAAGTTTATCTTTACCTTTCTATAGCAGTAATTACTGTTTTCTTGATACTAAAGTAATTTGTGCCCATGATATCCGCCAACTGAGTAGCATAAAGGTCGGGGTACTTTGACACAGACAATACAATCCACTCTATTTAGCTTACACAGGATGGGATTTATTACGGGTTATTACACAGTTTACAGAACTACTGGGAGGCTGTTTCACATCCAGAAACAATGCAGCCAAAGTAACTATACGCAAACATTCCCTTGTGTACACAGAAATTCCATTTCTACTCTCACCTCATAGTACCTACAATACCAGGGATAGAACAGAGAGTATAAAATCTCAGTTGCCTTGGGGAAACCAAATGTTTCCACCAAAAGAGTCAATCACCCCACCATAACCGCCATTTTCAAAGTCTTATGTGGGTGCATTTGTTTGGTGAGACCAAGTATCCATGTGGAATTCTAGCTACAAGAGAATCTGAGAACTTTTATTTCTTATGTGTCCAACTTCTATCATACATAAAGGAGTGATAAAAGTAGTCCAACAGGATTGACCCAATCTGAAGCAGTTGTCATATTTAGTAGGCATACTGACAAGCATAACTCATGTCTGTTCATCTTTGTATTTCCCACATGCCCATAGGCAATGCTCTATGACCATGTGTCGAATGAATGAATGAATGAGTAAATGTAGAAATAAGGGCAACAAGGAATTAAAAAAGGAGAACTGGAGTCAGTAAAAACCTTGATGTTTCTTTTTAAGAATTCTTTCATTTAAATCACTAACACTCTTTCAAATAAGTTACTTAGTTTACCAAAAACTATGAAAAAAAAAGTGGCAGAGAAACAGGGTTCTCACTGTCTCCTCTTTCTTTCACCACTGATAAAAAATTATACTGTACAAAAAGTAGCCATTTGTTCATTTTGCCTCCAAAATTAGTTTGTTTTTTTTTTCAGAAACTTTATAGACCAAGAATTAAACCTTGGTATGTATACCTCATAGATTTCATAAATTACTGAAATAACTTTTCTTATTTCTTTAAATCAAAATTTACCTAAGATTGCCTTACCAAGTGCCAATTTAACTTCATCCACAGGTTAGGAACATAGATTTGATAACATTCTTGACAGGTTACCTTCCAAGAAAAATAACCCAAGAAGGTAAAATAAATTCTGCTTTGTTAATGATCATTTAGACCAGTGGTTCTCAACTTTAATACAGTTCCTCATGTTGTGGTGACTCCCAACCATAAGATTATTTTCGTTACTACTTCATAATTACACTTTTGCTACTGTTAATGAATCGCAATGTAAATATCTGTGTTTTCCAATAGTCTTAGGTTCTACAGCAGCAGTTCGACCCACAGGTTGAGAACCGCTAGCAGGGTCACCTAAAACCATAGGAAAACACAGATATTTACATTTTGATTCATAACAGTAGCACAATTGCAGTTATGAAGTAGCAACAAAAACAATTTTATGGTTGGGGGTCACCACAACATGAGGAACTGTATAAAAAGGTCACAGTATTAGAAAGGTTGAGAACCACTGATTTAGACATACAATATTGATAATTAAAAAGTGAATGAAAAATCAGCAATGTTAAATATTTAGATAATATATTTCACTGATAAAACCATGAAGGCCTTCATTGACCAAGGCAAAGTATTTCATGTATTTAAAATATTGGTTATTGGCTATTGCCATCCCCAACTCCATGGCTACCAATAAGCTTTAATTCCTTCTGCCTTCCCTAATGAATTAGTGACAGATCATCACTCAAATGCGAGGATTATTAAGGTATTATAAAGCAGCTTCTGGGATTATATCTAATGGAAATAATGGTAAATAAGGAAGCCCCAATTTAATGAACACAAATATTTAAAACAACAACATAAAAATACTAGTACATGTTCAATGAAATATTTCTTTGTTAGAGAAGGAAGAGAAAGGGTAACTATTTCTCCAAGCCCTCAAGGCTCTGGGAAAAAGGAAACTAGCTTCACTTCTATTTGCACAATCACCCCATTACCCAAACAAACCACTTAAAACTCTGTACTACAGGTTTTCTTGTCAATTTTCCCAAAACTCTGACTGAACAGTCTACCATTAAAAATCAATAATCATGATGCCATGAGATGCAGCTATGATTCTAGGGAAAACAGAACAATAAGATAACATTATGTGACCTACTTCATCTCAGGAGCTGTATGTAATTTCAAATTAAAAATATATACATTATGCCCTGGCTGGTGTGGCTCAGTTGGTTGAAGTGTTAGCAACCTGTTGCCCTTCGACACTAGTGCAGGTTGGAGGGTTTGGTCACAGTTGGGGCACATACCTGAGACAACTGATCAGTATTTCTCTCTCTCTCTCTCTCTCCCTTACCCCCTCTCCTTTCCTCACTCTAGAATCAATTTTTTTTAAAAGAATACTACATCCATTATAAAGGACCACTTGCCACAGGTTTTTGTATGGTCTGTTTTTTGTTGTTTTACTTTTGTGAAAAAGCTGGTGTCTGGGATACTGTATGGAAGTACACACACGCTGTAAACATTTAAGCTTATTTTTAAAATGTCCATTTGGAACTATGGTATTGGACAACTATTGACTTCTGTTAACTGGCACAAGCTCAGAGTCAGTAGGGCAAGTTGCTTTCCAACTTCCTGATGTGTACAGAAGAGCCAATAGGGGCTGCCTTATGGAGGAAGGGAAAGAAGGCAGAAGATGGAGAGTTTTCCTGGAGTGAACCAAAGTGAGAAGTAATAGAATTCAGGAGCTCAGAGCTAATCTGCCTCCTTTGTGCTCAGTCGAGTAAAGATCTCCCTACTCCCTCTAAACCTCACCATTAAATGCTTGTACTTTTGCAGTTCAGAATGTAATTCTCTGCTAAATGTAATGTTCAATGACTGAACACTTTTCCTTTCTTTGTATCGTTTCCAGTGGTGGTTGTGTATGGTGAAGAAAAAAGAATCCAATAACATAAAACTATTTTAATAATTTTTAAAGGAAGTTTAAAAGATACATACTCGACCAGGGTCGATGAAAATAGCACTAGTGTCGAAGGGCAACAGGTTGCTAATAAATACAATAGTTTAGGAAAGTGCTGTTTCTGTCACGGAAAAACTATATTCTGGGGAAAATAATACTACAGTAACTCATTTCTGAAAGCTATTGAGACTTCTTGGATGAGGAATGTAGTTATTAAAGGCAAAAGTACACAATATGTTGTAATGAAATGTTTGTGCTTCACACTTCATTAAATGTTTTGTGGGCCTCTGGGGAAATTCCATCTCTCACACACAGAAACAATGTTTATACATCGGTGTATCACTAGAGGGAGTGCAATGAGCGTGTTCAAAGGAAGAACTTGCTACAACTTCAGTATGTGTAGTCTAAAACAACATGAGACATGGGAAACCATACGTGTCATGCTGATGGAAGAGCACACATGATTTTGCTGTGACTGTGGTTATTCTTATAGTTGATAATAACTATAAGTGTCACTTTTTAATTTTAAAATAAAAAAATTGTGGGTTTTACTTGAATTACAGGGTGATAGAGAAAATCTGATAGTTTGAATTAGTGAGATTAACCAAAAATACACCAGGACCCAAATTCTGCAGCTAAATATAGCCAATAAGATGTTTAAAGAGTTTGAGATTCAGAAGGTTGGTCACTTGGGGTCTGTTGACTATAGTAAATCATAGTATTTTGAAAGTTAAAATTTAAAATAGCAGTAAAAGTGTGAAGACATTTATAAAAAATAAAATTCATAAGAGGTAGAAAAGTACACACATAGAAAACATATTAAAAATACAAAAGTAACTTTTATAGTCTCATTAAACAAGAAAGTAAAAGTGCAGATATTCTTGCCTGTGAACACCTTGTTTTGTGCATTGGCTTCCTTAGGAGGGGCAGACCTGTCTGACCTAAAAGAGCTTATTGATGCAACATTTCTAAAGAAACCAGAACAAAGAATGTAAAAGGAAATCACATTCAAAAACAAAATCAGAAGAGAAATATTAATGGGCTTATGGTCTATAGATACCAGGTAAAAAGTACTTACAGCTGGATTCCTTTAAAAATATCAGGTGGCATTTTCGAGGAGACATTCCTTTGCCTCTAGAAATTTCCCCCCTCAAGATGTGTATTAACCTTAATGTCTTTCCCTAAAGCTAGAATTTCAATTGGCTGCTATACTACCATGATTCTAGTCACATAAGGAAGAGATGACTCTCCAAGATTCTGCTTCTAAGCCACATTGTTTGGGTACATATCTAAATTAAATTTAAGATGAAAAATTTAATTTCCAGGCTCCTATATGATAGTAAG
>PVJN01052971.1:0-13901 GCA_004026805.1 Lasiurus borealis | reverse complement strand
AAGCTCATATATAACCAAATACTCCCTTTGTCCCCCAGTTAAGATTGACTTTATAATGACCTGGAAGCTGGATTTTTCTAGTAAGAATAACAGAGTGGAAAGGATTTGAAGCTTACGGATTAGTGCTAGTAAGATGTAAACAAAATCTATGCAGAGCAGCAAAGATTAAATCCTCCTTCGATTTCTCCCATTTATTTTGCTAACAATCAGATGTCGCATTATACCTTATGACTTAAGGAGAAAAAAGAAGGCATTTTGCTAATACCAATTTAGCTGAGAAAACTTAACTGTAGAGAGGCATGGATCTCTTCCCTTTAACCAATCAGGGTAGATTAAAGCCCATTTTCAATCCTCGGTGTTGCGTTTCTTTCCTCCTTCCCTGCTCTGCTCCTGAGGCGAAGTGACATTTGGACTTCACTGGTGGCAGAATGAAGACCTCCCACCGATGAGCAGGTCCTAATGGCCAGATCCTGGGGTTCGGATCCCTTTCATGTCTAAGGGGAAGTTAAGCTGCAGATGGCACTAGGGTTGCTAACTAGCTGACCTGATAATGTGAGATGACCTTGGTGGCCCAGTGAAATAACGAGGGTCCCGAGACTGAAGGTGAGGCTGACAGGAGGCAGGACGAATGCAGGGCGATGCAAAGAGGGCTCTCCTTACAGTGGCTGGATTTGGAGGTGAAGGAAGGGGCTGGGAGTCAAGGGGTGGTCTCCATCCTGGAAAAGGCTTGGAAACGGTTCTCCCCTGGAGCCTCCAGTGGGAACACAACCCTCTTGACACGGTTTGTCCATTGAGGCCCTGTCAGATCTCTGATCTCCACAAACACATTGTGTGAAGCCACTCAGTCTGTGGTCATTTAAGACAGTGATAGGGAACCGGCATACAATCTAGACAGCATCGCTACCAGTTGCCCCCTCACTTAACCTTCCTCCCAGCCTCCCAGGCTGGTTGGGGTGCCTCCTTTGCATTCTCAGACCCCCGATTCTCACCCTGCATTGATTTCTCTTAGTGGTCAGAGAGGATGTGAGAATAAGTCCTCACGTGCCTGAGGCCCCATCCTTGAATCTCTCGACTCTGATGTTGTACCTGTAACCAGGGATGCTGTAAAAGTATCCTGAGTGCTGGCCAGGATTTCTCAGTGGTTAGAGCACCAGCCCACACACCTAATGGCCACAGGTTCAATTTCTGGTCAAGGGCACATACTGAGTTGCAGGTTTAATCCTTGGCTCGGTCAGGGTGCGTGCAGGAGGCAACCCATCAACGTGTCTCAATCACATCCATGTTTCTCTCTCTCTCTCCACCTGTTCCCCTCCCACTCTCTAAAAATGAAGGGAGAAAGTATTCTCAGCTGAGGATTAACAAAAACACATGAAGTATGACTACAGGTTACTGTGCACAAGTTACTTAGAATAAAATTTTACTATAATTTAGTGTTCTTGAAAGTAGTGTGTACTTACCACGGTCCAGACTCTGCCAGGCATCACATAGATTCATTTCCTGTAACAACCCTTTAAGGCAGCTGCTGTCCTTGTCACCATCATCCCTGACGCACGTGGTAGCAACTGCACCAAAGCCCGGGGAAGCAGTGACAGACTCCGCGGTGGCACACGCTTCTCCTCCGGTTTCTAACCCGGCAGCGTGCCTCTGGGGCCCGAGTACTTAATCAACACCGCCTGACAGCTCCTCAATATGTCCCTGTGAAAAAGTCCCCCCCATACATCATCCGCGGGGCCGAGAGGGGCGGCTTTGGCTGGAAATGTGAAGGTTCTCATACCGGGAGTGACAGGTCCCGCCCGAGGAGTGGATGAAAGCCGGAATCACTGGCCGCCAGGGCCATGTGCACCAGGATGGCCTCCAGCCCACGGCCTTCTGGGTAGTTTCCTCCTGTAAGAGACACAGGACTGAAGACGGGCCATCCGACCTTGTGCGCCTGCTCCCACTTCAGGCTCCAGCGCTCACAGTGTCTGGTTTTGGGGGGCTTTCTAAAAATAGGTGGTGGGCCAGATGGGACCCGTAGGCCATTGTTTTCTGCCCTCTGCCCTAAGGCACTAGATCAGTGGTTCTCAACCTTCCTAAGGCCGCGACCCTTGCATCCAGTTCCTCATGTGATGGTGACCCCCAACCATGAAATTTTGCTACTGTTATGCATCGTGATGTAAATATCTGCATTTTCCGATGGTCTAGGCGACCCCTGTGAAAGGATCGTTCGACCCCCAAAGGGGTCGCGACCCACAGGTTGAGAACCGCTGCTCCAGAGGGACAGGAGTGGAAGCCCTGGCCCCAGGGTGCTCCCCCAGGGCCCGGGTGCCCACCCCCCGGCGCTGGGAATATTGGCTGCTGGCAGCGCCCAGCACAGCCTCAGCACAGACCACGCCATGGGCTGAGGCCCGGATCCCACTTTATTTTTCACTTATTTTTCCGGACTAGAAATATTTTGCCCCCATAAAACCTTGTTCAGTGGCTATCAGCTTCTTTCAGGGTGACTTTATACTTAGCATTTATGCACTATTAAGTGACAAGAGAAAAAGGAGGAAAATTGTTCTCCAAGCATAATAAAAGTTCTTGCCTTCCTTGACCCTGGATTTAAAAATACTTTCTACCATCTAAATAGGCTCTGATTTTCAATGTATAAATTCAGATGTTTAACAAAAAAAAACAAAAAAACATTTTTATTCAGTGATTTGAAAGAGAGCCTTTTACTGTTTTCTGGATCAAATAGTCAGACCATTCAGAAAGCAAGCGGTGACGTAAACTCAGCGGCAATGATGTTCTGAATGGGCTGCTAATTGAGGAAGCTGATTATTATGTATGTCATATGCCAAGATAAAACTTGGAGAAAAATAGCAGCACTTCTATTCTGATTGGGAAGTCTACTTGACCTTTCTTTGAAAAGTCATATGAAAATTTTTTGCCTGATACATATATGCTGAAAAACAAACCCCAAACCCAGAGTATTCATAAAGGTGATGAACTTTCCGTATCGGTTTTTCTTCAGAGACGTTCAGCCATTGAATATGCACGCTTGTCAGACAGATTCACGGGAGGAGACTCCAGATGCCAGAGTGAAGGTGTCTCAGTTCGCTGGATGTGACCAGAAAAGAGCCGCTATGATGTGCATAAGCCACAGTTACACTGAAAAGACAGTTTTCCATAAAAGCAGAGCACAGCACTTTATAATGCATCACCCTACAGAATGCATTCATAGTCAATAAGCCTACTTGTTGTTTTATGATTAAAAATAGTATAGGGCTCAGAATGAATGACATTCCTGATGTACTTGAAGGAAATAAATGTTTAATGGCATGAAAGCATACAATTTAAGGGCGCTTTTTAAAAAAGGAGCTTATTCTTAGGGAATTTAAATGTAGTGTTATTAAAAACAATATTTAAGCAGGTAAGAAGTTCCCATTTTTACCTTTCAATTGGAAATTTAATGTCAGTTGTCTGTTTGCTTTTTATCTCCCCACTTTGGAGAGAGAAGAGAAGCCGGTATATCTCAAATCTCCCTGCAATCTCTGTTTGTCTTGAAGGGAATGGGGAGTGTGTCTGAGTCTTTCTAGAGTGTTGACATTTCAACCCCCACCTGGGAAAATCATAGAAGGTAGCTTTCAAAGTTTACCTAAGAGCTATGGAAACATAAACAGTTTCAGCTAAAAAAAACTGACTCATTCAACTGAGTAATGCATATACTCTCCTGAAAGAATGTATGAATGCCTTCCATATCTGTATCATCTATCTATCTATCTATCTATCTATCTATCTATCTATCTATCTATCTTTATGGCTACAAAATAGATAAACGAATTCCTGAGATATTTTTTTTCTATTTAACTTGAAACTTGGACCTCAATAGAAATAGGATAATGTATTTATTAAAACAGTGAAAATATTAAGCAAGAGGTTTAATAAGCTCCTTGAAATTTACTTATATTGCTATTGTCTCTGACTATGCAGAATTTGTTAATAACTTACATAAAAAGAAAATACCAAAAAATCTAAACAGGGACCTGGGTAGATAAGTAGGATGTAGTCAGATTCTGTGTTCACTCAGATATAAAAGGATTTCCACTATTTCATAATAGCACAGAATGCGCTTTCCTACTATTTGTGGTCATAGATGGCCTGGCCAGTGTGGCTCAGTGGTTGAGTGTCCCTTATGAATCAGGAGGCCATGGTTCGATTCCCTGTCAGGACACATGCCCAGCTTGTAGGCTTGGTCACCAGTGTTGGGTGTGCAGGAGGTGGCCAACCAATGATTCTTTCTCAATATTAATGTTCTTATCTCTCTCTCCTGCCCCCTTCCTCTCTGAAATCAATAAAAATATATTTGTAAAATATAAAAGCTAGCCTCATGGACAAGTAATTCCCGCAACTCACGGAGCCAGTGACTCACCTACCTTCTCATAAACTTTCAGAGCGGGGAAACCAAGGCACCAACTTCTTCGTTAACTTCTTCCCTCCTTTTTCCTCACCGTTCTTTGGCTGAAAGACCAAGTTCAATGCGATGGTTTACAAGAAAGTGGTGAATAACAGTACAGAAAAGTCAGTCTCTGGGTAACGGAAAGCCAGCTTGGTATTGTTCAGAGTTCTTGTAGAACATGTTATCAGGAAGAGACTGCCCATTGAAAGCTTTTCTGACTTAATGAGTTGATTAAAACCTTTTAGAGCTTGAAGCAACATATAAGCAATGATGTGTAAGCTACAACTAGTGGTAGAGTCACTATAAACCATCATGTCTTCATGTGATCCGTGAGCCATCCACGGGGAAAACACATCTCAGTGCACCAGTGATGACGGTGCATTCTGGCAACCACCATTGGACGGTCTGTAGCGGTTTCCACCATCTTTGGAGCTCCATGAAGGTACCTCCTGGCCACTCAGTTTCCCAGAGGGGATGTTTACATACAAGTTTCAAGTGTAAGCCTTTAAACAAGGCACATCATGCATGTTCAAGCACCCGGGTACCTGCCCGCCACCACTGAGGTGCACCGGGTCTCAGGCAGTGAACACAAAATGTGGGAGAAGTATGCGAATAGTCCCTTTCCCAGAGACGGTACGATCCTGAGCTTGTCAGTGGGAAGTAATGGTGCTGATTAAATTCCTTTTGCTCGTTGTGCAACGCTGGCTAGCAAAGGTTTGTTTTTTTCCCCTTGGATGATATTTCTAGATGAAGGGCAGTGCTTGATAATTTCTTCTAACACATTTGCAAAGCTGAATCCAGCCCCTAGAGTCATTGTACCTGATTCAGCACACCACGTGAGAATTTAAAAAAGGAAAAAATGAATAAAAAGGCTGTAGAAAGGAACATTCAAAGCACGCCTTGTGTTAGAAACAATTTTTTTGCAAGCACAGTCCTTCAATCTCAATAGCGTTCCAAAGCCTCCAAAACTTACAACGGTGGACACACACACATTTTTCTTTCTAAAGGACAGAGTCCCAGAGATAATGAAACCATCATTTCCAGATACTGCAACCGATACAAAGTGGCCACATGCATGGTTCGAAACACTCTAGGTGAGTACTTCCTGGGAAATGATCATATATTAAACTCAGACAGTGAAGAAAGAGGATTTTAGGAAAGCGAAGAAGTACTCAACACTGCAAGGGAACACTACTCAAATCAGCGTTCCATTAATGCAACGTGAATAAACTTAATTCCCTCCCACATCCTAATCAAGGCGGCCTTGAAATGGCAGGAACTTGGAGGCGAGGTTTAGAAGTCGGTGAATTCAGCAAAGCCAATCCATTCCTTTCTATAAATAAGCACATCAGTACCACAGGCTGCTTCTAGCTCCCAGGTGTGCAACTGAGAACACTGGTCCCGTAGTCAGATGTTTGTGGAAGAACTGCATCTAGCAACTCACAAGTGCATACGCATGGGCACAGTTCACAGTGCACACTGGCTTTCATTGGTGGAAAGGGGCAATCGGACAAGACAAAGTTTGAGGTTAGTCTCCGGCTCTCAGAGAGTTAACTGGAGGTCCTCCTGACAGATATGGTTGAGTCAAAGTTTATTTGTTGCCTCACAGTCCCTTTCAGGGCTTTTCTACACTCCAGAGAGCCTCTCAAGCATCGCCCGGAAACCAGCGAGACAGTCCCACCCGTGTCCTGTCGGTGGCAGAACTGAGGACCTGGGAGGTTAAGGGAGTGACATAATCAGGCAATGATCAGCTTCTGAGGTCCGGCCTTACAATCCTGCTGCTACTTCGCCACGAAAATCCTATTTTAACTTTTATTCTTGTAGCATTTCACTACTTTTATTTCCCTTTTTTCCCAAAGATATTTATGTGTTTATGGTTGGGATTTAATCCTTTAGGCAACAGGCTTTGATGTAAGATAAAATAAGGAAAACGTGTAACTTTAAAAATTAGTATCTTCAAAAAAACCCAAAGGCTTTTAATCTCTTTGTCATTTTAAACATGAATATCCTTATGGAACTGGAGGCCTTTATTTAATCTCTCCTTTAATATCTATCTAGAATCACTTCACAGTGTGACATTTCAAACTTACTATTAAATAATTAGTTTACAAATTTAGACTTGTTCGAAATTTTCAAATCTTAGAAAACGTTCTCAAAGCCACGCTCAGAAGACAATCAATAAACTTACACAAGATATTTTTGAAAATCCAGATGTGTCTTGTTTTCCACACACGTATCTATGAAATGCCAAAGGACAAACTAGAAAAATTTAAGTGATCAATAATAAACCAGGAATAATTTGCAACACATATGACAAAAGACTTATTTCTTTGATTTGCAAAGAGCTCAAAGCAATAAGAAAAAATTACTTGTGTGTGTGTGTGTGTGTGTGTGTGTGTAAAATAAATACTAGCGGCAAGACTATGTTTAAATGATATGATCACACAGATTCTCCCATGTGAATGGGTGACCAGTACAGATAAAACAGCAATTTGCAATCACTCGGTAGTAAAGTGCCCCCAACCTCTACTACATACTGAGAAACGGAAAAGGACCCGTCCATCTGCCAGTAAGTCAGGGTTGGGGATGAGCCCGCAGACTCAATGGAGGGACAACTAACAGTAGGTATAGAAAGACTGGATTCATGATACATAAAGATTTCACCCAGAAATGTCTTTACAAATACGTGCAAAGCTATGCAGTGGCTTTTCCTAGGAACTCTGAAAGGGTTAAGTCACTTAAAAAGGGACATTGGAATTGAGATGTCTAAAGGTCACACACATGGAGAGAAATAATTTTAGTGATTCTAAAAATAGAGGACTTTGGGGTCTCACATCTAAAGTCAATAGAGTTAAAATCATCAATGCAAGTTAATAAATATTCGTATCTGAAATTTATTTCAATCCTTTATGTGTAATCGTACTGATATTAATGAAAAATCAAATCCCTAAATCAAATAAACTTAGATAAAAGTGAAATCATTATTCTATTTGCATTTCTAAGTATTAGTTAAGCTTAGAGGGAAAACAGATGCTATTCTGAACTGGCATTTGCCCAGGACAGATGAACACATCTAGGAAAGAAAAGTTAACTAAAGTGTTTACTCTTCATATGGCAAGACAATAGCTTTTGTGATAAAATCTTTTTCTTTAGGATATTAGAAAAGTAACAGACTACAGCTCTTTCTATACACAAAGTAGGAATGGCTCCATTCCACGGAAGTGATCAGTTCTACTGAGAAAAAAATTCCGAGGGATCAAACTCTATATTAAATTTTGCAACATTAAAAACTGCCGCATCTCTATAGACGTTACAAACATGAACAGAGCATAACCCAGAGTTGGCTAATGGAATCTGACTATGGTTCTGCGTGGCACCTGGTTTAGATTTTTCATTCATTTTGGTTGGTTTCCTCTTTTGCTTTTGAGGGAATTTTTAAAAAGCATTTAAAATTAGCCATCAACAGAGGCTAAAAGGACATGGAGACAGCATTGGTAAAGATAATAAATATCCTGATGATTTTTTTTGTTGTTGTTCTAAGAATAAGGTACAACACACATTTGGAAAGGGGGAAAAAAGAAAAACTAAACGATATTCCAGATATTCCCCTCAAAACTGAAATTGAAAAAAAAAAAAAGAAATTTAATTGGGCACACAGTCTTGAGTCTTTCTACGTAAATCCTAGTAGCAGTGTCGTTCACATGTTGCAGTCCATTGAGGCCTGCGCAAGTCCAAACCTGACCGTGGTTTGAGGCTGCTGACTGACTCGTAAAGCGAAGTAGAGGGTTTGTCATCTGAGAAGACAAAGCGGCCATCTTGGATAAAACCTCCTAAAATGGTGCAGCTCAAGGAATGGGATGCTTTCTGAACCTCATTCAATAATAATACACTTACTAAAATAAGCAAATTTCAGCCTGGGGACATAGTGTTTGTGCACATTCATCCCTCTCCTCCTAACACTTATTTGAGGAAACAAACATTGCTCTGCCTATTCGCTTCTCATAAACCTTTCAGCCCCTGTGGTGCCTGTGTTTGTGAGCAAAACCCAAATGCGCATTGACTAAGGGCTCATTTTTCTGCAGCTTCCTAAGGAGGAATTTCAAAGGCACACGGTTCCCCAAACCAGTTCATCTCAAGGAAGGAACTCGAAGAATAAGAAGGAGTGGGTACATCGCTGAAAACTGGTTCCGTTACTCCTGCCACCGTCCCTTGCAGATCTGCCACTGTTGTTAATCCTTTTCCTTAGATAGTGAAGATCAATTTTCGTGGAATAAATATTAACCAATTGGGTGTATGTTTATAGTTCAATTTATTACAGTTGGTTTCTCTTTTTGTCTCTCGGTGGTTGGTATATCCATGTTAATAGATGGTGGGCCATGAAGCATGTATTTAAAAATTGGATAGTGTTACGGCAGAAGTCGGACAGAGAAAATGGGACAGTCTATAAATTCAGCTGGTGGAAGCTGATGACAGGGCGGTATAAAAAGCAGCTGCAGCTTTAATAAACTACCTGCCCATCAACCGTAATGATGACTTCTTACTCCTGCGAGAGGTAATAACCTTGCCGATGTATACACGTGAGATGAACTTGCAATGTATAAATTACAACAGCAACAGCCTTCCGAATTATTACAGACACCTGCTTTCCAGCTCCATGGTCACCCCGAAATCTGCGGTTAAAATTAAGCTATTATTAAATAACTCACCTCAACACCTGGAAAAAGTCTCCTCTAGGAGATCCTTTCAAATGTCAGAGGCAGGAGGAAAACATTAGCATATTCATGATTAACATTACAGATTCAGCTGGTGTGAAGGCATCTTTCATTCTTCAATTTCCTTAAGCATCACTTAAGGTATTAAAACCTAGGCTCAGCTACTGTTTGCCCTAAGACTGGCTAAATGTGTCCTTAGTATGGAAAAGGGAGACACTCTCAGAAGGACTTACTGGAGAATGAGTAAGAGAGAGAGATCAGCACAAGGAGAGGCTTAAGGGAAATCTACAAAGAACACCAGTGCACCTTCGGGTGCAGAAGACTTTCACTCAGTGGAATGCTGGTGAATGATTGACAAGAGGCTTTGGTGGCAGGGGGGGGTGGTCTCTGATTGGTGACACCTGCCAATTTCTGTGGTGTCAATCTCCCCACGATGGCCAATTTTAATGTGTTTACCAATCACGGGGGCACAGGGAGGGAGAACTTCTGGTGACAAGGACCCTCGCTTTGCAATGAGAAAGTGAGGGCCCGGTTCTAATTTGCTACTTATTTTACTCGCTACTCGGGACATACATTCACTGAGCTTCGGTTTCGTCATCTGTAAAACGGCGCTAATGACATTACTGACTTCATAAGGTTGTGTGATGATTAAATGAGGTGAAGCTTATAAAACATTTAGAAGAATGTGTGACAGAGAGTAATTTCTTAATAGTATATCTTGCCCATACACGTAAGGCTCCATTTATGATCATGAGAATTATAGCTATTACATTTTTATGTTTTAACTTGAAGTGTGCCAGTTTCATTCCTGTTCACCGCAGATTGCTTTTAAAAATAAGTTCTCACTCACTTAAAGGTGACACGCACATCAATCCTAGTTTGCGGAAGCTTACGCAGCATAATGTCCGAATCTTGAATTGCCATCCTGCATCTGAAAGCAAACTGAGACACTCTGCTTTTCAACAATATGATGGCTTGTGACAGCCCTATGCTAAACTTCATTGTATTTCACCTTGCCCTGACTGTCATTTTTAAACATTTCAATATAATAATTCTCTTATACACTACTGCTTTGCATATTGGTCCTTTCAAGTTTGCATTTACTTTTTAGCGTCCCTAATTATATGCAATTATGATGTAATATGTGAACAAATAACCTTCACACACAATATCTATTTTAATTTTTACAAGCACTGCATTTTGATATGAGCAGAGAGGTTCACAAAAGTTAGGTGACATGTGTCACATCAGACAAGTAGACTCTAAACTCAGGTCAGCTGAATACCAAGGTCGTGCTGAAGTCAGGAGGCAGAACGGACAGGACCTTCATGGGGAGCCTTAACTGAGGAAGAATGATTGGGGAGCATGAGATTTTTTTTTTAGTCTTTTATTATATTGGATAAATCAATACAGTGGCACCTCGAGATACGAGTGCCCTAACATACGAGATTTTTGAGATACGAGCCGTCGAGCGAGCGATTTTTGCTTTGAAATACGAGCAACATTTGAGATAGGAGTAATTGCGTGGATCGGCTGGCTGCACACGACCCACCAGTTTATCTCAACTCAAGCATCTCATAGTTTCCCACGCCTCAAGGTTACAGAATGAATTAAACTAGTATCTCGAGGTACCACTGTATTTATATTTTCTATAAAAATGAGTAGTGAGAGGAAAATAAACAGTGCTCATTAATATACTTTCATTTGTCCTGTGGAGGATCCATTGAACTCAACTTTATCAAGGAAAACGACAACTGTCAGAGGAAGACTCCGGACCAGTGACTGTGCGTGGTCATGGGGAGTTGAGGAATGGCTTTATTTTGTTTTGTGAATGAAAACTTTCCAAACAAATGGGAACCCATAAGGAAGTCCTGGCCCTGTTAAAACTGTCTCCGGAGCCCGAGCCAGTTTGGCTCAGTGGATAGAGCGTCGGCCTAGGGACTGAAGGGTCCCAGGTTCAAATCCGGTCAAGGGCATGTACCTTGGTTGCAGGCACGTACCCAGTAGGGGGTGTGCAGGAGGCAGCTGATCGATGCTTCTCTCTCTCATCGATGTTTCTAGCTCTCTATCCCTCTCCCTTCCTCTCTGTAAAAAATCAATGAAATACATTTAAAAAAAAAAAAACGGTCTCTGGAGAAAAGTATTCTTAAAAACATTTCTTTCCCTCTTGGGCTCAGTGCAGAGGCCGGTTGTGTATATAGGGAAACCCTGCTGAGTCTTCGGTGGGGACCTGCTGTAGGAAAGGATGCTGGGTGGGGCAGGAAATGCTCAGCTCTTCACCATGGTAGCTTTTCTTGATACAAATGAGTTCAACCGATAATTCCTTGGACTAAATATCAACATTTCCTCTGGGAACCATGCTTCCTGAGCTAATGTCTTCCCACCAATGCCCTGAGATCTCCAATTCAGTCCTACAATTCATAAGGTTTGACAGGGAAATCATTCGCTGTTTCCAAATAAAGGGCCGTTGTAACTTCCCAAGCCTAATCAGTTCAGTTTCCCCATTTAGATGAATGCTATTGCACACCCCGTCCCCGTGGGGAATGTTGTGAAGAAAAACCCCTTTAGCCTGTGTGAGACAATAATTAATGTGCACTTGCAAAGCTTCCTAAAGAAAATTCTTATACATTTTCCATGTGCCTCTCCGGAGAGTAATTCAAGTATACATACAGAGTTTTAATAAAAAGAAACACATCCTTTAAGTTTCTCCTTAGATGTACCTGTAAATATCCAATAGGTACCGTCAGTGGTGCAGAGAAAAGGATGTGTGCATTTCAACAGACTAATGTGCCTTAAAGTCCCATGGAACTTCAAAGGTAAGATGACTACAAAGAGGGGAATCAGAACCAAACAACATCGTCCCCTTTTACAGTCAACGTTGGGATGTATTAATAATCGTATTTTTAATATATAGCATTAACAAGTTTTAATATGGTCTCCTGTTCTGTATTTAGGAGGTGTATAGGGTTAACTTTATCATTCTGTTAATGACACTGTCACACTGTCATACATTTTACTGCCTGTATCGCTTCAGTTTTTAAAATGGTATGCCTCTATACAAAAAAGAAGCTCAGTGTAATAACAATGTTGAAAGCAAAAATAATCCCATTGGATAACTGCATAAAAAATCTGATAATTCGCTGAGACCGGTTTGGCTCAGTGGATAAAGCGTCGGCCTGCAGACTGAAAGGTCCCAGGTTCGATTCCGGTCAAGGGCATGTACCTTGGTTGCGGGCACATCCCCTGTGGGGGGTGTGCAAGAGGCATCTGATCGATGTCTCTCTCTCATCGATGTTTCTAACTATCTATCCCTCTCCCTTCCTCTCTGTAAAAAATCAATAAAATATATTTTTTTAAAAAATCTGATAATTCTTAAAAACCATAAAATTGAACTTCACTTTATTGTAAGCATTAACAAATAATCTATACTTATAAAAGGGTAATATGCTAATTAGTCCAGGAGACCTTCCAAGAGACCTCCCAGATGTCCTTTCAGACAAAGCCATGGTGGTGGGGCCGAGGCAGAGGCAGTGAGGGGCAATCAGTCCAGCAGATGGTGGGAGCAGTTGGGAGTGAGCAGGATGGCAGGGGGCAGTTGGGTACAAGCAGGAGGGTGGGAGGGGCAGTTGGAGGCAAGCAGGCCGGCATAGGGAGCAGTTAGGGGTAATCAGACCAGAAGGGAAAGCAATTGGGGGTGATCAGGCCAGCATGCAGAGGGGTTAGGGACGATCAGGCAGGCAGGCAGGCAGGTGAGCAGTTAGGAGCTAGCGGTCCCGGATTGCAAGAGGGATGTCCAACTACCAGTTCAGGCCTGAACCGGCAGTCAGCCATTCCCCAAAGAGTCCCAGATTGGGGAAGGTGCAGGCCAGGCTGAGGGACAACCCCCCACCCTGCCCCTGTGTACGAATTTTATGTACTGGGCCCTAGTGATACATAAAATCTTGCATAAGGTAAGTGATAGGTAAGTACTGGCAAGTATAGAATCTCTAGCATGAGAGCTTACCTCTCTTTACTAGGATTTTAGTTTATTTTCCTTTAATATAATGACAATCATAATACTTATCTGATTTAAAGAAATTAATGAGATAATGTATATAAAGTATTTAGAACAGTGCCAGACACAGAGTCTATGCTCAGTAAGTGTCATCATCATTATTAAACTCTCTTAATAAGTACTTGCCTCTAGGGGCATTTTCTAAGACACAAAATTCTATTTGTAGAAATTTAGTACAAATATTGATCTGAAAATGCTAGCGTGCACTTTCCTCACTTGCTTATGAAGCATTCATTAATTTTATTTGTGGCTGATGTTTGGAAATCCACAAGGTCTCCTATTCATCACACCACTGAATAGATGTAGATGAGTCCATAATTAGACGCGGGGGAATTAACCAATAACACTAATCACTATGTATGTTACAGCGGCCCTTCTCATATTCTGAGGTCATACCCTCGCCCACTGGTTATCTGGGCCTTGTTTCCTAGATGCTCCCCTTCCATCTCACCAGCAATTATGCGGATGTTTGCGATGGACTCACTGTAACCCTCTGACTGTGTGATTAGAAAGAACCAGAACAGCCCAGAGAGATGGTGGTAGTAATGATTAAAAGCAATTTTCTTGATGATGCAGAATAGAAATAATGTCTGCTTTCTAATGTAATTGGAAAAGCAGGAGATGACCATTTCGGTGAATTATTGTATCGCACTAATGAGAAAATGTATATTTACACCCATATATATATATATATATATATATATATATATATATA
>PVJN01052970.1:0-13901 GCA_004026805.1 Lasiurus borealis | reverse complement strand
CTACTGCGGCTGCGCAGGGTCTTTCCCAAACTGCGGGAGCCGGAACCCCGCTCTTGGCGCCGAAACCGCGTCTCCGTGCCAGCCTCGGCGAAGGCTCATGACGCACGATCATCACCTGTAATCCTGTGCCTCCGTGCGCAGGTGCTTTGTATATGTTCCCTCGAACGTCCCGCACATTCCGGGCCCTATCCCGGCGGGGAAGGCGTGTCTTTCCTTCTCCGTCCTCCTAAGCTCGTTCATCTTAAAAAGGTGGCTTCGCTAGAAAAGGTTGTCCCGGTGATCGTCAGAGGTGCCACTTTGGTCCCAGCCGTAGCGACAGGGCTGTTTTCTGGATCGGGAGCGTTTTGGTAGAAAAGGAGTGGGAAGGTGACAAATGACTTAGCTTTGGGAGTTAGGTTTGGGTGCCTTTGGGATTTCCAGGGAGAGGTGCCCAGAGGGTGACTGAGAGTTTGGGCGTGAAGAGACTTTAGAGGAGGGCCTTCCCCCAGAAATACCTCCTAATTCCTTTTTTATAACTTAAAATTTTTAAAAATTGCCCAGCCAGTAAGCTCAGTGGTTGAATCTCAACCTATGAAACTGGAGGTCATGGTTTGATTCTAGGTTACAGGCATGGTCCCCAGTAGGGGGCGTGCAGGAGGCAGCCTATCAATGATTCTCATCACTGATTTTTCTTTTTTTTAAAGTGAGTTTTTAATTTTTTAAATATATTTTTTATTGATTTTTTACAGAGAAGAAGGGAGAGGGGACAGAGAGCTAGAAACATCAATGAGTGAGAAACATCATCAGCTGCTTCTTGCACACCCTCTAGCCCGGAATTGAACCTGGAACCTTTCAGTCCGCAGGCCAACACTCTATCCACTGAGCCAAACCGGACTCGGGTCATCACTGATGTTTCTCTCTCTCCCTCTGCCTCTCTGAAATCAACAAAAAATATATTTTCAAAAATTAATTCATTAGCCGAGACCAGTTTGGCTCAGTGGATAGAGTGTTGGTCTGGTGACTGAAGGGTCCCACATTCGATTCCCATCAAGGGCATGTACCTTGGTTGTGGGCACATCCCCAGTAGGGGGCGTGCAGGAGGCAGCTGATCAGTGTCTCTCTCATCGGTATTTCTAACTCTATCCCTTTGCCTTCCTCTCTGTAAAAAATCAATAAAATATATTTTTAAAAAATTAATTGATTGATTTGAGAGAGAAATATAACTTATTTATGCATTCATTGGTTGCTCCTTGTATGTTCTCTGACTGGGGATCAAACCCGAAATGTTGGATAATCGGGAGGACACTTTAACAATTGAGCTACCTGGCAGTTGTGTTAGGGTTAACCCTAACTCTAACATCTTCTAATTCTTTGAGCCAAAATCTCCATTGGCTTACCTTAGATGAAATAACGTTAGGCATTACATCTGCCAATGTGATAGCAGACTGGTGGAAAACAGTTTGGCAACATATATTAGGAGCCTTAAAAATGTTTATTCATCCTTGACTCAGCATTTCTTATCCAAAGCACAGCAGCCAAAGCCCAGACAAAGGTTTCTGCACAATGATATTTGCCGTTGGCCTTATTTACAATATTAAAATTTTTAACCTTTTTTTTATTGATTTCAGAGAGGAAGGGAGAGGAAGAAACATCAGTGATGAAAGGGAATCATTGATCGGCTGCCTCCTGCACGCCCCCTACTGGGGCTCAAGCCCACAACCCAGGCAGGTGTCCTTGACTGGAATCAAATCCAAGACCCTTCAGTCTGCAGGCCGATGCTCTATCCACTGAGCCAAACCAGCTAGGGCTAAAATTTTTTTTTTTAATGAAACTTTCTGAACATCCAAGGGTAGGGGCTAGCTGAGCAAAGCATGGGCTTTTACCAAAGCAGTGATTCTCAAGACTGTGCCAAAGAAGCCAGACTCCTGGGAACACCTGAGGGGTGAGATGAGAGCGAGCCAGGCAGAGTGAGAACACCCTCTCTTGGCCTCAGGGGGGCAGTGTGGAGCTGGCTGTAGTCCGTATGTTAACCACAGTAGGGCGTGGGGAGGAGGCGGTGTGGAGAGGAAAAACCCTTACATTCCCTTAAAACCTCTTCCTGTATTGGCCAAGTTGCTTTCCTTTCTAGGCCAGTGGTCGGCAAACTCATTGGTCAACAGAGCCAAATATCAATAGTACGACGATGGAAATTTCTTTTGAGAGCCACATTTTTTAAACTTAAACTATATAGGTAGGTCCATTGTTATTAACTTAATCAGGGTACTCCTAAGCTGGCCTTTGCTAAAAATTCAAGGGGCCAAAGAGCCACATATGGCTCAAGAGCCACAGTTTGCTGACCACTGTTCTAGGGGCTTGTTCCACAGCCAAAGAAACTCCATTTTTAAAGGGCCCCTGCTTTAGGTCAGGTCCTCTCAGATAATGTCTCTTTTCTTCTTTTATTTTCTTGATATATATATATATATATATATATATATATATATATTGATTTCAGAGAGGAAGGGAGAGGAAGAGAGATAGAAATATCAGTGATGAAGGATGCCTCATCATTGATATGCTGCCTCCTGTACAACCCATAATGGGGACCAATCCTCAACCATTGAGCCACACCGGCCAGACTTGCTTTCTTTTGACTCATGAAGTTAATCAGTTTATTAGTGTTATCTTCTTTCCTAATCAGGCAAAAAAAACAACAACAACTCATAGGTATCCCTTATGTTCTAAAGTCACTTTGTTGCTGTTTAAACATCAGAAATGTATAGCATGTGGTATGGCTTTCTGATAAAGAAAATACCTTGTCTGATGTATTGAATGAAAATGTATAAATTGGGAGAGAGAGAGAATGAAAATGTATAGTTATGAGTTTGCTGATTGCGTTTACTTCCAAACATGGAAATTACTGCTTCAAGTGGACATTAAGGCATCTTTCAGGTCTTAGTTTTTACCCATTTACCTCAAGTTAGACACCATTTTGGGAAGAAGATAAACTGTCAGTATTACGGTAAAGCCAAGCCGTACACAGAAACCTTTGCTATTGTCAGCAGTTTCTCGGGACAATGACGTATCTGCCACAGGCAAGCGGTGACCCTTACATACCTGAGCCCTGGGCCCTGAGTCTGGGCTCCTCCCACTTCCTTTACACAGACCTCAGCTTCCTAAGGGGAGAGACAGTGCGAAACGGACGTGCAGGGCTCCCTGTTCAGAATGTGTACGATTTTCAGGATGACAACAGGGCATTGAGCCAAATGGGGGGCCCTTCCGAGCGTGGGGTTCGGTGCAGCTGCACGAATTGCACAGCCATGAAGCCAGCCGTGTTCACAGCGGTTCCTGGCGCATGGCAGAGGGCCTCTTGCCGGAGCCAGAAATGGGCCTGCACCACGTGGGCCAGCTGGCCCCGCTTGACGTGGGCTTCTCCGCTGCTGTTTCTGCTCCCTGGGTCTATATTAAAACCGCACCCAGCCCTCGCCGACTTGGCTCAGTGGATAGAGCATCACCCTGCGGACTGAAGGATCCCAGGTTCGATTCCTGCCAAGGGCACATGCCTGGGTTGTGGGCTTGATCCCCAGTGGGGGTCATACAAGAGGCTGCCAATCAATGATTCTCTCTCATCATTGATGGTTCTATCTCTCTCTCCTTCTCTCTTCCTCTCTGAAATCAGTAAAGAAATATATTTTTAGAAAAAACAAACAACAAAAACAACCTCCTCCAGTACTGAGACCAGATGCTGGCGGAGGAGAAGGGGAGGGGTGTGCCAGGAAACGCCCTGGCTCAGGAACCAGGGGGTGTGGCTGGGTTCTCTCTCGGGGAGGGCTGGGTGTGGCTGTGACAGCTGACCTTGGGCTGCTCTTCCATGCATGCTGAAGAGAAGTGGCCAGACCCAGGACCTGCCAGCCGATGAAAGTCTGTCCTCAGCGAGGACAATGGTTGCATTATTAAAGCTGTGGTTTTGGTGGCTTTTTTTTTTTTTTAATTTTGTGTAGTCAATCTTTTTTGCACAGAACTGCCCTTGTCTTTTTCAGCTTATCCTTTTTTAAAAATATATATATTTTATTGATTTTTTTACAGAGAGGAAGGGAGAGAGATAGAAAGTCAGAAACATCAATGAGAGAGAGACATCAATCAGCCGCCTCCTGCACGCCCCACAGTGGAGATGTGCCCGCAAGCAAGGTACATGCCCCTAACTGAAATCGAGCCGGGGACCCTTCAGTCTGCAAGCTGATGCTCTATCTACTGAGCCAAACTGGTCTCGGTTATCCTTTAAAAAAAAAAAATACACACACACACACACACACACACACACGCACACACACACACACAGTGGTACCTTGAGATACAAGTGCCCTAACATAAGAGATTTTTGAGATACGGAGCCATCGAGCGAGCGATTTTTGCTTTGAAATACGAGCAACAGTTGAGATAGGAGTCATTGCTCAGATCTGCCGGCTGTACACGACCCACCAGTTTACCGTAACTCGAGCGTCTCATAGTTTTCCATGCCTCAAGGTTACGGAACGAATTAAACTCGTATCTCGAGGTACCACTTATTTTTATTGATTTTTCTACAGAGAGGAAGAGTTAGAAACATCGATGAGAGAGAAACATTGATCGGCTGCCACCTGCACACCCCCTACTGGGAATGTGCCCGAAACCAAGGTACATGCCTTTGACCGGAATCGAACCTGGGACCTTCCAGTCTTCAGGCCGACGCTCTATCCACCGAGCCAAACCTGTTAGGGCTTCAGCTTATCCTTTCAAGCCCATCTTTTGGTGGCACCTCTGCCTGGCAGCACCGGGATTCCATCAGCACGTTGATACCCACTGAGGTTGCCTGTGGATCACGAGTGGGGGTTTGTGGGCCTCGTGTGGTCTCCCCGTCCTCCCACCAGGCACCAGGCCACACTGCTCATGCGCCGGTGAAAAGGTAGCAGGTGCAGCTGGGCTGCTTCCCAGGCGAGCTCCACAGCCCGCCTCTGCCCAGCAAGCAGAGCGCTCTGTCCCGGGCACAGCTGGTAGCAGGGCCACGTGACACCATCGCCTTCCCGGTCACCTTAGCGCAGTGGTCGGCAAACTCAGGAGTCCGCAGAGCCAGATGTCAACAGGACAACGATTGACATTTCTTTCTTTCTTTTTAATATATATTATTGATTTTTTATAGAGGAAGGGAGAGGGATAGAGAGTTAGGAACATCGATGAAAGCTGAAACTGGTTTGGCTCGGTGGATAGAGCATCAGCCTACGGACTGAGGGGTCCCAGGTTCGATTCCGGTCAAGGGCATGCACCTTGGTTGCGGGCACATCCCCAGTGGGAGGCGTGCAGGAGGCGGCTGATCGATGTTTCTCTCTCATCGATGTATGACCGGGCACAGCAGCCCTCTGCCTTTCACATGCACTGATCTGCTGAGGGCTGTGAGTTGAAAACAATTCCGGTAGGAAGGCGGGTGTATCGGGTCGTTGAAAGAGAGGTTACCTCTATGGGAGGGACTGGGGGTTGGTGCATGACGGCCAGGGCCCTGGGACAGCTTCCGGCGAGTTTCACTCCAGCTGTTCCCAGGGCGAGGCTGCTGAAAGACTGACCTCGGCGGAACGGCGGGTTGCGGTGTTTTTTGCCCAAACGGTGCCATTCCTACTTCTTTTCTAGATTGTGCTTTCCCTTGGACTGTAGGGGACTGAGTGTTCATCTTGTTAGACTTTCTGGAAACTCTAGGGGGAAGGAGTTAGACAAGGAATCTTGCCCACGGCTACCCAATGGGCCAGGATTTGAATCCCTTATGAATCTCAGCTGAATTCTGCCGAATCTAGTCTGAATTCTGCTGAATCTAATCTGAATTCTGCTGAATGGAATCTGAATTCTGGTGAAGGTTAAGGTCAGGAATGCAGGCGCACATCCAACATCTTGGCCGGAAATGGATCTGAGGTCAGAGGGAGGCCGTGCTGGGCCAGGGATTCACACTCTGTATGCATGTCTTCTGCAGAGTGAAATTGCTAGCAATGCAACAGTGGGTGGAGGTCTCTCCATCGCCTGAGACTGGCTTCATCATTTATCCACCAACTGTTTATTGAGCGTGTACCAGCCGCGAGGCCCACCCCGAGGGGCAAGCAGGCTCTGGCATGAGACCTGTGCCCTCCAGGAGCTAAGGCAGGAGGAGTAATGGGTCAGGAATGGGGCACAGTGAGTTTTCAAGGACACGTGGGCGGGGCTGTTTCAGGTGCAACAAGAAGGAAGAGAGGTTTGAAGGAGCAGAGTCGGAGGCCGGAAGGAAAACGGTCCCTCCTTCGGTCCACGGCCCGGTTCCTCCTGACTGTCTATCCATTTGTGATGCCAGTGGCTGCTGGCTGGTTTCGGCCGGCAGCCCCGGCACTGGCTTTGGGTGGCTCTTTGACATGAGCTGATGGAGCCACCAGGGTCCTTGGCCAACCTCGACCCTGGGCAGCACCGGGAAGATGGACAGCGGCTGAAGTTCCGCCAGCACCGGGCCCTGGACACCTTAGATGGCCTCTAGGAGGGAGGAGGCTCCCAGCTGCTGAAGGGAGATGTCTTCGCTCTTCCCCTCTGTGTCCTTCCGGGAAAGGCCTTTGGCTCTGTGCGAACGAGACGGCAAATGGAAGACGGACGCGGAAAGACGGTGGGAGGGTGGTGGGGAGGGCCAGGGGGTGTGTGCGTGGCGATCGAGGGTGTTTGTGTCACGCACGGGACGTGTCTCCACAGTCCCATCTGTCCCGTCCTGGTTCCACCATGAGGTCTCACAGGGGCAGAGGCTGGCCTGGCTAGTATGAGCCGGACGTGGAAAAGCTGCTGGTCAGAGTTTTCCGAAGAGGACTCAGGCCAGTCACCCAAGGCCACACCGCTGGGCCGGACTCAGCGGGGACCAGGGCACAGGCACAGCAGACACCTGGGCACTGGGCATGCCGGGACCTTCCGACTCTGCCTCTTAAAACCTCTCTTTTCATTCTTTCTTTTTTAATTTTTAAATTATATTTTATTGATTTTTACAGAGAGGAAGGGAGAGGGAAAGAGACTTAGAAACATCGATGATAGACATCCATCAGCTGCCTCCTACTGGGGATGTGCCCACAACCAAGATACGTGCCCTTGACTGGAATCAAACTTGGGACCTTTCAGTCCCCAGGCCGATGCTCTATCCACTGAGCAAACCGGCTTTGGCCTCTCTTTTCATTCTTGTTACGTCCAGGTGGAGAGGCAACCAGCCCAGACTTGTTGTTTGTTTTTTAATTGATCTTTAAGGAGAGGGGTAGAGAGAGAAAAACATCAATGAGAGCTGAAACCAGTTTGGCTCAGTGGATAGAGCGTCGGGCCTACAGACTGAAAGGTCCCAAGTTGGATTTCAGTCAAGGGCATGTATCTTGGTTGAGGGCACATCCCCAGTGGGGGGTGTGCAGGAGGCGGCTCATCGATGTCTCTCTCTCATCAATGTTTCTAACTCTATCCCTCTCCTTTCCTCTCTGTAAAAAATCAATAATATATATATATTTTAAAAAATCAATAAAATATATTAAAAAATAAAAAAGAAGAAACATCCATGAGAGAGATGCACACACCCTACCAGGGATCAAGCCTACAACTGGGGCATGTGCTCTGACTGGGAACTGAACCCATGACCTCTTGGTTCATAGGTCGACGTTCAACCACTGGGCCACAGGGGCCAGGCCATAGTGGATTCTACTTCCTGTCACACCATTCGCCGCTGGGTCTGTTCTTGTGAGAGCTCAGCCTCCGCCGAGGGAGGCCCAGGGCACGGCGAGGCCCAGCTCCGCTCAGCGGGGATGTTCTAGCCGCAGCCACAGGACACTGCCCTCTGCTGTTTGGGGGACCACAGTCTGTTTGGCCGCCCTGACCCAGCTGTGCCCAGAGGCCGGCCCCTCACCTGCTCTCCATCACCTCAATGGTCTCCACCAGGGGCGTGTTCCGGGTCTCAGCCAGGAAGCAGACGGCCAGCCCGGCCAGGATCGAGGTGGCCCCGAAGGCCACGGGCGGCAGGACGGCACCGAACTCCCCGAGTGCGGTGACCAGGGGCGCGGCCAGACCCCCGATGCGGGCGTGGACGGAGACGAAGCCCATCCCCAGCTGCCTGTGCGAGGAAGGCGGGCAGTTCCGTGGCCGGGCCCCCAGCGGGCAGGGGTGCTGGGGGACCCCGCAGGAGGAACGGGGACCTGCCCTGGCCAGCCCAGCCGGTGCCAGCCGGGAGCACAGGGGCTCCCGTTTCCGCCTCCCCCCAGGACCCACCTGATCTCCGTGGGGTACAGCTCCCCCGTGAACAGGTACACGCAGATGAAGGAGCTGGCCAGGCAGCCTTTGCCCAGCGCGGCCTGGGCCGTGCGTAGCATCTGCATCCCTGGAGGCGGACAGACCGGGAGGGACACTCAGAGCCCAAGAGGAGCGGGGAGGCGGAGTGGGGAGGGCTGGGGGTGTGGGCCCTGGGACGGGGTGCAGTGGGGGAGGAGACAGGGAGGCAGAGGCCTGGGGTGGGCCCACCGGGATGGGCAGGGCACCCAGAACCTGGAGGGGGTGCATCAGGGTTTCCACCACCCCAGGCCCTTCTCTGACTTCTGCCTCCTTCCTCCCTGCTTTCCGTGGGTGGCCAGGTCCTGCAGGGTGAGCCGGGACAAGCTTGGGAGTTGGGGTCCGGTTCCAGTCCTGGCTCTGACCCGAGGGGTGACCCTGGTCCCAGTCACGTACCTCTCGGAGCCTCCCTGCACTGGCCTGGAGCCCCTGGGCAAAGATTGACGCACACCAGCAGCCCTTTGGCTGGTTTCCTGCATCCGTCCAACACCATGACGGGATGGGAAATGCCTGAGGGCATTTACAACCAGCCGGTGACACTAGGCACTGAGTGCTTATTAAAACCCTGCTGAGCCGCAACCGGTGTGGCTCAGGGGATAGAGCGTCAGCCTGTGGACTGAAAGGTCCCAGGTTCGATTCTGGTCAAGGGCATGTATCTGGGTTGTAGGCACATCCCCAGTGGGGGACGTGCAAGAGGCAGCTGATCGATGTTTCTAGTTCTCTGTCCCTCTCCCTTCCTCTCTGTAAAAAAAAATCAATAAAATATTTAAAAAAAAAACAAAAAAACCTTGCTGATTGACAGTCACTTTCTTCCCAGATCCAGGACACTGTCTCTCAGGCCCCAGACCCCACAGGGTCATGGCGGAAGCCGGTGACTCACCTTCCGGCACAAACATGTTGGCGATCACCATGAGCCCCGCCAGGATGAGGAAGGAGGCCACTGTGGCGCGGCGGCCCACGTAGATCATGGTGGCGGTGGCCACCAGCATGGCCGGGATGTCGATGACCCCGAACAGGACCTGCACCAGGTAGACGCTGAGCCCGAACTTCTGCAGGTCCATGGCCAGGCCGTAGTAAGCCATGGAGTTGGAGAACCTGGAAGGCGGCGGAGCAGGAGCAGGCCGGTTTGGGAAGGTCCCAGCACACGGCCCCCCACCCCCACCCCCACCTCAGCTGAGAGAACTGACTCTTCACCTGCAATTCCCCCGGGGCCAGGGCGGGTTTACAGGTCAACTCCCAGTCCTCACCAGCACCTCAGGGGCAGGGGCACAGGTGGGGAACTGAGGCACGGAGGCTGGCCGCCTGAATCAGTGCCCGGCTCTGCTCCAGAGCTCCGGCAGGGCATCGCGGGCACTCCGCACTCCATCAATACCAACCCCTGTTTTATGTGAGGACACCCACTCCAGCCAATTTAATCATTTTTTAATCAGCCCTTTACCTGGGGCGCACAGGCAGTCTGACTCCTCCCCGTTCACTCATTCATTGTAGCTCCCAGTCTGTGCTAACAGCTAGGGGTCGCCTTCGGATTTTTATCCATTTCATACCTTTATGCCTCTCTGTGCACCTGTTAGGAAGTTCTTCCTGCTCACCCGGCAAACTCTATTCACTGTCTTTTATTTTCATTACTTACTTACTTACTTTATTTATTTATTTTAATCCTCACTGGAGGATATTTTTTCATTGATTTTTTAAAAATATATATTTTATTGATTTTTACAGAGAGGAAGGGAGAGGGACAGAGAGCTAAAAACATTGATGAGAGAGAAACATCGATCAGCTGCCTCCTGCATGCCCCCCTCTAGGGACGTGCCCGCAACCAAGGTACATGCCCTTGACCCGAATCGAATCTGGGACCCTTCAATCCACAGGCTGATGCTCTCTCTATACCCAGAGCCACACCGGTTTTGGCTTTTTATTGATTTTTAGAGAGAGTGGAAGAGAGAAAGAGAGAGACATGTTGATGTGAAAGAAACACATGGATTGGTTGCCTCTTGCGTGTGCCCTGAGCCAAACGGCTAGCGCTGTTAGCTGTCTGTTAAAACCCACCTGAATGCCATCCCCGGGTGAAGCCCTCAGCACCCCAATTAAGGGAACTGTCTTTGGGACCCTTGTCGTTACTCGTGGAAATGACTGTTTTCCTGTCTGTCCCCTCTGGACCCACAAACCCCCTGGAGAGCCCCAGGGCAGAGCGGGTGAGACATGGTGCCCGGATGCTTCCAACTGCCCTGATGTGGGGCCCTCAGTCAGCATGGACGTCTCCCCATGGCCCCACCGCAGCACCAGCAGAGGCCAAAGGACATGGAGAGCCGAGCGCAGCGGGATCGAATACACCGGCTCACCCGCTCGCTGCATTAAGCACATTTAAGAGTCGCCAGTGGCCTGGCGGGCCTGGCTCAGGGGACAGTGTCAGCCGACAAACCAGGAAGCTTGTTTCCCAGTCAGAGCCCAGGCCCATGTGGCAGGCTCCATTCCCGGATCACGCAGGAGGCAGCCCATCAATGATTCCCTCTCCTCATTGATGTTTCTCTCTCCCTTTCTCTCTGAAAGCAATTAATGTATCATTTTTAAAAATAGTCAGTGGGTCTGAAGCCAGTTTGGCTGAGTGGATAGAGCGTCTGCCTGTAGACTGAAGGGTCCCAGGTTTGATTCCAGTCAAGGACATGTACCTTGGTTGTGGGCACATCCCCAGTAGGGGGCGTGCAGGAGGCGGCTGGTCAATGGCTCTCTCTCATCGATGTTTCTAACTCTCTATCCCTCTCCCTTCCTCTCTGTAAAGAATCAATAAACTATATTAAATAAACAAAACAAAACAGTAACCTTTGAAACAATAGTCAGTGAGTCAAAAGTTATGTCTCTAACTTGGGCCAGCGTCTCGGGCAGGAGCCTTCACCTACCAGACCAGCATGAGACAGCACGTGACCCTGCGGATGGCCGGGGTCCGGAAGAGGTCCACGACGGAGGTGGAAGTGCGGGCGCTTGTGAACTCGCTCTGGACGTAGGCGCTCACCACCTGGGCCCGGGGACAGGAGGGTCTGAGACCGTGCTTCTCTGCTGGGTCTCCCTTCATCCCCGGGGCCCAGGTCAGAGGCCCTGGCCCGATGGCTGTCCTCTCTCTCTCTCTCTCTCTCTCTCTCTCTCTCTCTCTCCTGCTGGCCCTCTCCTGGCTGTTCCCGGGGATCTGGGATGAAGCCAAGGCTCCGAGAGTCCCCCGGCTCCTGAGCTGCTTAGGCTGAAGGAGCCTCCTGTGTTCCCGGGAGCCCTCACGCCCTGTCCTTGGGGGAGACTCTGAGACAGGCTTGGCCAGTGGCGAAGAGCAGAGGTTCTGCCCCTTGCCATGGTGTACACCCAAACGCCATTTTCTCATCAGCAAAAGCGAGACATTCAATGAGGTCATGGACGCAAAGGCCTTAGCATACGTGGTGCTTGATAAATGGTACTTATTTGTAATAAACTAGAGCCCCGGTGCACAAAATTTGTGCATGGGTAGGGTCCCTAGTGGCTGCCGGCTGCTGGCTGGGGCCTCCCTTCATTCCTCGCCACCCCCTGGTGGTCAGCGCACGTCATAGCAAGCAATCAAACTCCCGGTCAGTCGAACTCCTGAAGAGATACTTTGCATATCAGGCTTTTATATAGAGAGATGGTAACCATCTTCCCATAAACAGTGTTTATAATAAGTGACACTTTTATTATTAATTCTTCAATAATTTTACTTTATGATCGCTGTTTTCATTTTGTTTACATTTTGGCAGATGTCAGTGTGAATGGTCATCTCCCCTTTACACAGGCAGATAGTCTGATGGACAAAGCAGTGACATTTTTACCCCACATCGCACGGCCATTCAGTGGTCAGCACCTGTGCTGCACAGCCTCGCCCGCTGTTTCCCTCCAGACTCCTCGCCGGACTGTGGGTGAATCCCGGAAGCTGCTAAAGACATCTCACCCATTGCCACGAAGGCAAACCATCCCTCCACTCGCCCGCCTACCTCCGGGGTCAGCTGCTCCCCTTCCTGCTTCCTCCCGTTCACGGCGGCCACCTTCCGCAGGTTCTGCAGCGCCCGCTGCGGCTCGCCGTGGAGGAGGAGCCACCGGGAGGACTCGGGCAGCCACCTGAGAGCGGGAGGAGGATGAGGAGTGACCAGGGCTGAGTGGAACGCACTCCATTCCCCAAACTGGAGCGTGACCTCCTTCACCTTCTTCCAGGCCTTAAGGGAGGTGAGGTGCCCTGCCCTCAGCAGAGCCAGGAAGACGGGGGAGGAGGGGAGGAGGTGGGGGCATGAGAGGAAGACACACAGGGACCCACTGAGGACACTCAGAGACGACAGGGGCTGGGGCCCAGGACAGGCCGGTTTGCATCTGGGTCTGACCCCAGTGTGTGGGCTTGAGTAAGTCAAGGACCCGCCCTTGGCGGTGCCTCAGGTCCCGCCCCCGCCCCCCTATAAAATGCTAGGCGGTGGGTGTGAGACACAAAGGAGCTGATTAGGCAAAAGCACCCAGATGGTTCCAGAACCCCATGTGAAGGAAGGGTATTTTGTCGGAGCTTCCCCAGAGCCACGCACGTACTTGCGAGTCCGTGCTCCCACGAGCCCCGCCCACCACTGCACGCAGCAAGGCCGGTCACTGCCCGCCCGGGCCCCGCAGAGGGACAGCTGGGCACACAGGGCACCCCCCACCCCTCTGCTCAGACGTACCAGGAGTAGAGGGAGAAGATGAGGAAAGGGACGGAGACGGCGAACTGCAGCCACCTCCAGGGGCGGACCAGGTAGGCCACGCCGGCCAGGATGAGCTGCCCCAGCGTGAAGGAGAAGCCCAGCAGGACGCCCGCCACCGTGCGGCCCCGGGTGGGCATCCACTCCACGACTGCGGGAGACAGCGCAGGCTCAGCGGCGCCCGCCAGGAGCTCGCTAAGTTCACCCGCCCCCCGCCTCCCACTCTGGGGTCACGAGAGGAATTCAGACACCCACCGAGACAGGCCCGGGCACCCTCACCTTCTCCTCGCTCTCAGCGGGATTCCAGGGGACCCAAGACCCACATTAATCACACAACCTCAAACGCGGTACGAGAAATCAGGACCGGCTGTGTTTCAATCTCAGTCAGGAGAGGCTTTTCTAAGAACATCCCAAAACCCAGAGGCAATGAAAGGAAAGATCAGCTGAAACCGGTTTGGCTCAGTGGATAAAGCATCTGCCTGCCGACTGAAGAGTCCCAGGTTTGATTCTGGTCAAGGGCATGTATCCTGGTTGTGGACACATCCCCAATAGGAGGTGTGCAGGAGGCAGCTGATGGATGTTTCTCTCTCATCGATGTTTCTAGCTCTCTATCCCTCTCCCTTCCTCTCTGTAAAAAATCAATAAAATATATTAAAAAAAAAAAAAAAGGAAAGATCAATCAACTCGACTTCAGCTCCAACCGGTTTGGTTCAGTGGATAGAGCGTCGGCCTGCGGACTGAAGGGTCCTCGGTTCGATTCCGGTCAAGGGCATGTACCTTGGTTGCGGGCACATCCCCAGTAGGGGGCGGGCAGAGGCAGCTGATTAATGTTTCTAATGCTCTATCCCTCTCCCTTCCTCGCTGTAAAAAAAAAAAAAAAAAAAAAAAAAAAAAAAAAAAAAAAAAAAAAAAAAAAAAAAA
>PVJN01052969.1:0-13902 GCA_004026805.1 Lasiurus borealis | reverse complement strand
AAAAAAGAAAAAGAAAGAAAAATTCAGAGCATTTGCACCCTTAGCCTCTGCTCCTCATGGTGCAATTTTCCTTTTTTTTTTTTTTTCCATTTTTTTGGCTGAGACTGTTCCCGCATGCCACAGTGACTGTCACACGGAACATGCCGGGGTCACAATGAGGGCCGCTTGAGAAGCATTTGCCTGGACAACTGTGAGTGCACGTGACTCATGGTCCCCCCTCCCCACGGCGGGGCTGTGTCCGCCGCAGCTGAGAAGTGCAGACAGTCAGCACTCCGGCTAGAAAGAAAATGGGGGAAATCATTCCAGCAAATGGAAGCTTCTCAACATTTCCCCGGGGGACCTTTAGCAAGAAAGGGGCATGGAAATGTGTATCCCTCGGATCAGGCCGTTTTCTCGGGCTGTTCCGGATAAAACATCCACTTCCTTTGTCTGAGTCTCTGGATTTTTTCGAATTGGCGTTTGGATCTGGACTTTTCGGCTGCCCTGTGCCCCCTGCAGACCGGGCTCAGCGTTCCCAAATAAGGCGGCCGGTTCCTGCCGCATGTGGTCCCGGCCAGACCACGGGTCAGGGAGCCGAGGCAACAGAGAGAGCCACAGCCATTTTTGGAAAGCCGCCTGCCTTTTGTGCACAAAGAAATGTGTGATCCCTGTGGTGGGTGACTCACCCCCTCGAGAGGAGGGTGGCTTCGGGCTGACATAGGCCTTTTCATCTCCCAGGTTCCGGGGTGACAGTCGCCAAGCACAGCAGGGTGTGCACGCGCCCCCCTTCATGTGGAAGGCTTGCTTTGATCTGGAGAGAGGACATGTGAGCAATGGCTCCTGTCACGTTCCCTCCGGTGGGACAGGCCGGGATTCTCTCGCTCCGGTGACATCATCTGCTCACGGAAGATGAATGGCCCCGGGGCAGCGTGAGCAAAATGAGAGTCATCACTCATTCCATCTCCTACCTCACAATGTTTTCCTGAAGGTGTTAGTCCCCCGTCTAAGGAACACAGCGCGCTGATGAACAGAGCGCATCCAGAGAGCTGGAAGCAAGGAGAGAGAGCGATCTCAGAGGGAGGGCAGGGGGGGAGGGAGCGAGGTATTCAACCAAGGACCTTGTATGCATATATGCGTGGCAGATAATGGGGCGGGGGGTAGGGGGAAGGAGGGGACATATGTCATACTTTCAACAATAAAGAATTATTTAAACACACACACACACACACACACACACACACACTACACCAGGCCGTCCTAAACACTCTGGCCAGAGGCTGGATGGCAGTGGAAAGGAGATGGGGTTCCCAGTAGAAACTGTGGGTAGCACAATCTACTTAGGGTGTCTGTGAGCACTGGAGACCGTACAGGGTACAAGCAGACGGAAGCCATTTGTCAAGGGAAATCCCATAACCTATCAGGTGGTTTTCGGAAACCAGAGCAAAGCCGAATTCTGGGCTCCGAATGGGCTGCTAACATATGCTAAGCTGGTCCCCCAACATCTTCAACTCCCAAACCGTATTTTTAACTGCCATCCGGACTAAGTGCTCACAGGGCACCTCCTTTTCTCCCGCCATCCCTTCCAGCATGTTCTCTGCTGCCTAGATTCTAATCTGGTCGAAGATAAGAACAGATTTGCATTTCTTTGACTCCCATTCGTGTTCGGAACCTACGGATCACAGGTGCCCAATGAGCAGGGTTCAAGGGCTATGATTACAAGAGCGGCCCTTCATCCTTTGTTGTGGACAAAGGGACAATAAATCTCTATTTCTTCCTGCTCTTTACAGAAATCAGAAGGGCGTCGGAGCTGTGCCCAACAATCTGTTCTAGTCCAAGGTTAAACAACAGCAACGAAAGTGCAGCTCGTTGTATACAGCTAAAAGCAAACAGGAAGGCTAAATGCCCTGCTGTTTGTAGCGTTTTTGGGGGGGCTCTGTTTCCTGGGTACTGAGACGACCTTAGCAGTGGTCTCGAAGCGGGGGGATGAAGAGAGGGAACTGGCCTTCTGTGCAAATAAGCTGCATTTCCACTGCGGATGGGAGAACCCCGGCATTTTCTTCTCGGGGACAGCTGAGACCCTGAGAAGTGCTGTTTGTCCCTTGGAGGGTGTGTGCGTGCGTGCGCACATGCCTGTCTACCGAGCAGGGGTTAGTTACTCCGGAAACGGGAAGGCCACAGGGAGAATGAGGGAGTCATTTTACTCCCCCCCGTGGGGGTCTCAAAGATTCTTAGAAGAGTCCAGACTGCGGCTTCTTCACGCTGAGTTTTTCCGCAAATTATCAAGGGGGCGGGGTGGGGGGAGGACAAAAGCAGATCTACAGTTGTTCATATGGAAAATAAGACAGTATCTAAGAAATAATGACACCAGAGTAAATTGTGTCCTCGCCGGTGTGGCTCAGTAGATAGAGCACTGGCCTGCGGACCGAAGGGTCCCGGGTTCGATTCCGATCAAGGGCACATGCTCAAGTTGCTAGCTTGATCCTCAGTAGGAGGCGTGCAGAAGGCAGCCGATCCATGATTCTCTCTCATCACTGATGTTTCTCTCTCTCTCTCTCCCTTTCTCTCTGAAAGCAATCAAAACATCTTTTAAAAAGGAAAAAAAATTGTGTTTTGTATACTCACAACTGTAAACTACTTTTGCCCCACTCCGTATGTCCTGAGGGTTTCCATGACCAAGAAAGGACCTCGGGATGAACGTGATCGTTGCCAGAAGGGGAAAGAGCTTTCTCTACAGAGGATGGAAGTGTTCAGAATGGGCTCTGTCTTGAAGAGAGCGAGGCAAGGTCAAGGTCTCAGCTTGTAATAACAACTAACGGTTCTTAAGGGTCTATTAGTGCTAAGGATTCTATGCTCAGTCATCTCTATGGGGAAGGTACTATTATCACCCTGGATTTACAGATGGGGAAACTGAGGCAGGGTTCAACCGATTTGCCCAGGATCACACAGGAAGGATCTGGATACAGGCATTCCACTGGGTGCCAGGCACACTGGGCACATCATCATGTTACTTTGGCTTGAGACTGGCACAAGCAGACTCTGCAGAGCGAGGCTACCGCCGTTAAATCACCATCCCATGGTCAACGTGCATTGGGCGTTCCAGAAACACCGACGCCAAGTGTGGGAACAGACCTCTTTGGGAGGCGGGTGTGGTCTTGGTTCTGCGCGTGCTCCGGAGCACGTGTGCCCAGAGGGCCCCTTGGTCACTGGGGTGGCCCTTCGGTCGTCTCTCGTTGGATCAACAGGGCGAGCACAGGCTGGAAGGCTCTGGAATTCGCAGACGTGTCCCCAGGCCTCTGCAGGGGAGGGCACCTGTTCCCTGCCATCTCTTCAGGGGGCCGTTCCAGCAGGTTCCGTGTTCTTGGAGTGTTCCGGACATGCTCCTCGTTAGCCCAGACATGCTATTGTGGGCCAGCGGTGATTTATGGCGGGCGTGTCCGGCCTGGGCGGAAGCACAGATGCCATTGAGCTGTTGGGCTGACGGATGGAGCTCGCTCTGGGTATTGTCAAGAGGGCAGACCGCTGAGGGGACCGCTGTGTGACTTCCAGGAGCGGACCGAAGGCGAAGAGAACACAAAAAGCACAAACGATGATGCCATGGGCGCTCCAGAGTCAAATGAGAAGGAAACATAGAAGAAATGGGGCCAGGCCCTAGCTGGTGTGGCTCAGTGGGTAGAGCGTCAGTCTGCAAACTGAAGGGTCCTAGGTTTGATTCCGTTCAAGGGCACATGCCCGGGTTTTGGGCTCAGTCTCCAGTGTGGGGCGTGCAGGAGGCAGCTGATCCCTGATTCTTTCTCACCATTGACGTTTCTATCTCTCTCTCTCCCTTCCTCTCTGAAATCAGTAAAAATATATTTAAAAAAAAGAGAAGAAATGAGGCCAAAGCAAACTCATGAAAGCTCAGCCCCCCTTTTTCTCCCCATCCTGGAAGGCTACCACCCAAAGGAAGGACAGTCTGCAGCAGCCGCAGTCAGAGGGGCAAAACCACGGAGCAAACGGGGGGCGCAGGTGCCCGGGAACCCCTGTTCCCCTCGATGCGGCTGAGTCACTCAGAGCTTTTCACACAGAAGCTCCGCAGGCGCTGGCAGGCGCCCCGCTGACAAGCTTCAAACTGTTAGCCACGTGACTGTTCCAAGGAGGGGGAGCAAACCAGCAGGGCAAGTGCGAGCTGCCTCACGTTTCTCCTCCCGCAGTCGCTCCTGCTCACCACTTCCAAGACGGGATGGGTCACAGCTATTTTTAAGGCACGAGGGAGCCTTCTGGTGCGCTCCAGAATGTTCCATAACAGGGGTCGGCCGGCTCTTTCTGTCAAGGCTCAGACAGTAAATGTTTGTGTCTTTCAAGGTACGCAGTCTCTGCCAGCTCCTTGGCTCTGCCTTTGCTGCCCAGTGCACGCAGATGACACACAAACTGGTCGGCTCGGCGGGGCTACCCCAACTCAGCTACAAACCGGGGGGCGGGCCGTGTGGTTGGCCTGTGGTTCTCCCTGCGCACCCCTCCTTTATGTCTTTTTTAAATAAAGATATGTCTTTACTGAATTCAGGCAGAGGGAGAGGGAGAAGGTGAGGGTAAGGGAGAGGAATAGGAAGAGGGAGATGGAGGGGAGAGGGAGAAAGAGGGAGACAGAAACATCAATGTTGGAGAGAATCACTGAGCGGCTGCCTCCTGCACACCCACACTGAGGATCGAACCCGCAACTTGGGCATGTGCCCTGACCGGGAATCGAACCGGGATCTCCTGGTTCGACCTCTGAGCCATGCCGGCCAGGCCCTCCTTTCTATCTTGAACTGAATGATAGTTCCATGATCATACACATTGGAAAATTTCATCAAGCTTCAGAGTTTGCACATTTATAGGGATGCTCCGCCCTCCAATTTAAAAATTGAGATAACGCACATGAGATCGAGTGAATGATATTGTAATTACTATGGATGGTGCCAGGCGGGTACTGGCAATATCACTGTGTAAAGTAGATGATTGTCTCACCACTATGCTGTACTCATGAAACTAATACAAAAATATTTCATGTGAATTGTAATTTAAGAAATAAATGTTAAAGGAAGAACTCCTCACAAAGGAGATAAAACTTTCCTTTCTCACGGCATGGTGTCAGATGGATCCTCTTTGGGCTGCTGTCTGCAGTAGACAGGGCACTGACCCAGCACCGTGTGACACAACCCACACGGGGAGCAGGGGCACAGAGAGAGGCTGCTGCATGGAGGGGGCGTCGCAGAGACCGGCACATGCGCAGAGAGCAGTGCGGGGCCTCATCTGCTCAGTGGCTGTGTGACAGACTGGATGAAGGGGGAGGGACGATGCCTGCTGATGGGCTTCGGGCAAATTCTTTAACTTCTTTGAGCCTCGGTGTCTGCAAACGTTAAATGTGAGTAATTACACCGACGTCTGAGCGTCTGAGCGTCTGCGGGGATTAGATGACAATGTTGGAAAGAATCAAGATGTGGCACAGTGTTGTGGTTAAATGTAGCCCTGCCCCTTGCAAGCTGCTGAACCTCTCAGTGACTCAGTTTCCTGCTCTGTAAAGTGAGCACAGGAGCAGTGCTTTTATGGGAATGAAAGTGAGTTTTTGTTACTTTAAGTACCATCACCTTACTGCCATCCTATATAGGAGTCATCCGTATTACCATGTTTTCCAGCGTATAAGATGACTTTTTAACCCAGGAAAATCTTCTCAAAAGTCGGGGGTTGTCTTAAAAGCCGGTGTCATCTTATAGGGCAGGTATATCCCAAACTCTGTATTTTAACTGGAAAAGTTGGGGGTCGTCTTACACGCCAGAAAATACAGTAGTTTCTCTCACAAAGCCCCACCCGGGGCCTGGTCCATAGCTGGGATTTAGTAAAATGGTAGGGTGTCATTGTCTTGCCCAAGTGTCCTAAGGGGGTTACCGAGTAGCCCTTCCCTTCTTCTAGCACTTTCTCCCTTGCTCCCTTCCTCACAGCCTGCTAGCTCTGCCAAGCAAAAATCCCAAGGAGCAAACTTCCTTTGGGAGAACTAGATGGATCAGAAAAGAGTCTTTCGTTTTCAGTTTAAAAAACAATATTTATAGGTTTATGTTTATTATTCTTTTTTGTTCATCCTCACCCAAGGATATCTTTCCATTGATTTTTAGAGAGAGTGAAGGGAGAGGAAGAGACACAGAGAGAAACATTGATGTGAGAGAGGCACATCCATTGGTTGCCTCACCCGCATGCCCTGACCCAGGCCAGGGATCGAACTGGCAACCAAGGTACGTGCCCTTGACTGGAATTGAGCCTGGGACCTTTTAGTCCACAGGCCGGTGCTCTATCCACTGAGCCAAACTGGCTAGGGCAAACAAATATTTTTAAATTACAGTCTATATTCAGTGCTTATTTTATATTAGTTTCAGGGATACAGCATAGCGGTTAGACACTCATATACTTTACAAAGTACCCCTCCCCCATATTTCCAGTACCCAACCAACACTGTACACAGTTATTACAATATTATTGACTCTATTCCCTCTGCGGTACTTTACAGCCCCATGACTGTTCTGGAACTACCCATCTGTACTTCTCAGTCCCCTCACCTTTTAAAAATATATTTATTTTATTTATTTTATTTTTCACAGAGAGGAAGTGAGAGGGATAGAAAGTCAGAAACATCGATGAGAGAGAGACATCAATCTGCCACCTCCTGCACGCCCCACACTGGAGATGTGCCCACAAGCAAGGTACATGCCCCCGACCGGAATTGAACCCGGGACCTTTCAGTCCGCAGGCCGACGCTCTATCCACTGAGCCAAACCAGTCTCGGCAGTCCCCTCACCTTTTAACCCAGACCCCCAGCCTCCACTCCTCTGGCAACCATTGGCCTGTTCTCCATCTCAGAAAAGATTCTTGGTTGCTTGGTTCTGGATTGTCACAAATGGGGCCCAAACATGTTACCTTTCAAGGTAACCCCCCCTTTTCCCCTAAAATCGCCCCATTTCAATGCCCCTTCTCAGTCTGGGAAGCTGCGTTAGGCTGTTCTCTGCTCATAGATGGGCCCAGGAACCAGTCAATCCACAGGCCAGCCAGAGCCCTAGAGCGCGCCTGCTGGGAAGGGAGAAAATGGGTGATTTCGCCCTTCAGGAATTTGAACCAGTAATAAAGGACCTGCCAATTTCAGGCCCAGAAAGGCAGCTGATGTGATCTGTGGAGACTAGCTAGGTTGTGGTGACGGTAGAATACTCGAATGAAGACCCTGGGGCCAGCAGAGCAGCCTGGGTTCTAGAATCTTCCTCCTCCTGCAGGCTACAAGGCCATCAGAGAAGGATCTCGGCATCTGTGGCCGTCCATCTCCCTTCCCTGCTCCAGGTACAGCATATTAGACCTCTCCCATGTGAGCGACCCAAGGGGCCATCTGTTTCTTGAATCGAAGAGATTCTGAAAGGGGTAGAAACAGAATACTGGGGACCAGCTAGAACTGTGAGAAATATTCATCTCGCTCTGTTACCCGTGATTGCTTTGTTCTGATGAAAGAAGGCACCTGCTACCCTGGCTGGGAGCTCACCGGAAATGCGGCCCCTCCCCCCCTCAGGGAGCTGCCTGTTACCATGGGAAGATGGACCACCTTGTTGCAGAAACCAGGGCCCCAGCCCTTGGGAGACCCCGCCCCCAGTCCTCTGCCTATCACAAGCCCTTGGAAGACCCCCCCCGCCTTTGCTTACCCACAGGTCTTTGCAAATCTCCAGCCTGCATTCCCTGTAAACTGCCCATTTGGCATAGCCTTTGCCTGCTTTCCCTGTCACCTTTGTCCTTCTACCCAATATCAGCAGTGGCTTATGGTGGGGGGCGGAGCAGATTTTTGTGGGTGACCTGCTGCTCCCCCATGCTGCCGGCAGGATTGCAATAAACACTCATAGGATTCAACCTGTCTCTGCTGAATTGGCTCAAGTAGTTACAGGCAGCCCGGACCCCTCGGTTGTCCAGTTACAATTCCAAGTACAGTGGTACCTCGAGATACGAGTGCTCTAACATACGAGATTTTTGAGATACGAGCTATTTTTGCTTTGAAATACGAGCAACATTTGAGATAGGAGTCATCGCGAGGATCGGCCGGCTGCACACGACCCACCAGTTTACCACGACTCGAGTGTCTCATAGTTTCCCACGCCTCAAGGTTATGGAACGAATTAAACTCGTATCTCGAGGTGCCACTGTAAAAGAATTGGAGGGGTCTAAAGCAAATCTGCCGAGACGCAATCTGAGGGGGTTTCCCTCTGAGGGCGAGATGGAGACTCCGTGTGGTACTCTTGAATTCTCCCAGGGGCCTTTAAAACCACGTCAAGTCTGGCTTTACCGAAAGAGGCAACTCCAAATCCCTGCGCCCACAGCAGAGGGTTGGTGAGTGTGGGGAAGGATTTCTGCAGGCAGCTGACGCTCTATCTGCGCATGACACCACTAACGAGTGTAAGTCAGTGAAGAAGCTCTCTGGTCTGAGTGTCCTTCCTGTATTCAAGGTTATGGGGATCAATGATCTCTTGTCCTGGGTGGTGGGGTGCCTTTGATTTACGGTCCTCATCCATGGAAATGCAGCAAGTAGACTCCATCTTCATTAAAATAGCGGGGCCCGTGGACTTAAAGACTTTGGGGCCCAGTTGGTTTGGGTCTCAGCCCTCCTGCTCACCGGCTGGGCGTGTTACTTCTCCGCTGTCAACCCATCTTTTAAGTGATGATAAAAGCATCTTCCACTCAAGTTTGCTGGGAAAAGTAAATGAGGATGAGTTTCAAAGCGAAGTGCTTGGTAAATCCCGGGTGGTGTCAGAAGGTTGGTTAAGGTCCAGGAGACCATATAAGGAAGGATGCAGATTCCAAGTTGCGTGATGAAATGGCCTCGGACTGGCGCAGTCCAGATCTTCAGTCGTCATGTGCATAAATCGTGTTCAAGTAAGAGCTGTTTATGGGGTTAGCCTGACATTGCTCCTCTGGGACAGACTGGTGTATGGTTAGAGAGCCGGTGAAGAAATGAAAGCATAAAACTCCTCATCGCTTTACGGGAAAGATCTGGCCGGCAGCAGACCTGGCATTAGAATTTTTTAATATAATTTATTGATTTTTTTTTTTACAGAGAGGAAGGGAGAAGGATAGAGAGCTAGAAACATCTATGAGAGAGAGAAATATTGATCAGCTGCCTCCTGCACAACCCCCACTGGGAATGTGCCCACAACCAAGGTACATGCCCTTGACTGGAATCGAACCTGAGACCCTTCAGTCCGCAGGCCGACGCTCTATCCACTGAGCCACACCGGTTTCGGCTCGCATTAGCATTTGAAGGCGTGTTTCCCCGGCTCTTCCACGGCACACTTACTGATGACACTTCAACCATCTCTGTTTCATGGCACCAGCCTGTTTCTTCAGAACTGACTTATCTCTGAAGGTTCTGGATGTCCAGGCCTCAAAGCTGCATCTGTTATCGGTGGGGTGCTCTGCCCATTTGCAGCCTGGCTGGTGTGGCTCAGTTGGTTGAGCACCAAGGTCCCTGGTTCGGTTCCTAGTCAGGGCACATGCCCGGCTTATGGGCTCAATCCCCAGTAGGAGGTGTACAGGAGGCAGCTGATGGATGTTTCTATCTCCCTATTCCCTCTCCATTCCTCTCTAAAGTCCATAAAAACACTGAAAAAGAAAAGGTCCCATTTTGTGTTTTCTTTAAAATGTATTTTTCATTGTTGACAATATAATAGATGTCTCCCATTTTCCCCATTTACCTGCCTCTACCCAGCCCCTACACACCCCCTCCCACCCTTTTGTCTTCAGCAGGGCTAAGGTCAAAGCCATTGCCCAGCCCTAACCGGTTTGGCTCAGTGGATAGAACGTCGGCCTGGGGACTGCAAGGTCCCAGGTTCAATTCCGGTCAAGGGCATGTACCTTGGTTGTAGGCACATTCCCAGTAGGGGGCACGCAGGAGGCAGCTGATCAATGTCTCTCTTTTCGATGTTTCTAACTCTCTACCCCTCTCCCTTCTTCTCTGTAAAAAATCAATAAAATATATATTTTTAAAAAGTATCCCTTTGTTTTGAGAAAACAATTACTATGGGCCTCTTAGTTATACAGATATTAAACAGTTGGTGCGTATTGTTATTAGGGAAGGCTAGATCTTACTGATCCCAGGACTCCAATGTGACGGTATAAATTGCATGCACTTTTCTGGGGAATGGCTATTCCTTTCCTCAGTAAATCGGACTGTAAGTCACTGTTGCTTGGGGAGGTGTTACATGTGCTCCTGTGTTAGCCGTTCACCGGAAGCCCAGCGCTGAGAACCTGAGAACTGAGGGGCCTGCAGGCCCGGGTCCCCCTCCGCTGGCCCATGGCCCCGGTGGGGCTCTGACTCATGCTGCGCTGGCCGGGAAGTGGAAAATTAGCCCTTTTCTTGGGACGATTTGAAGGCTCATGTTTCTAGGGAAGGATGGGCTCACTGTGTTTCATCAGGGCTAGAGTTTCATTTTGGAACAGGAAATAAGGATGCAGGAAGGAGGCCTGAAGCTGGGTGATGGGAAAAATGTCCCCCGTCCCAGCCCCCAACTGGGTAAATAGTTCTATATTCCTCTGTGTGTTACCCGCTCCCCGAGGCAGACATTGTATCTGCTTCGCTTCTCACTGTATCTTCACCTCTAGCGTGATGCCTAACATGCTACAAGCAATAAACATACACTTGCTGAATAAACGCCTGGTAGAATGAATAAATGCTAAAACTGTTGACCAGAGTATGGCTGAAGCTATAGCACTATTAACATAATTTTACCTTAAATTATAAGATTGTTTTCCTTACTCTTGTTATTATTTTTTAAAACATATTGTTTTTTATTGACTTCAGAGGGAGAGGAAGATAGAAACATCAGTGAGAGAATCATGGATTGGCTGCCTCCTGCATGCCCCACACTGGGGATTGAGCATGCAACCCGGGCCTGTGCCCTGAGCAGAAATCTAACTATGACCTCCTGGTTCATAGGTCAATGCTCCACCAGTGAGCCACGCCCACTGGACTGCTCTTATTATGTTTAAGATCAAGGTTTTTAGGAAAAAAACAAAGAAAAATGGATCCCCTGGCCACCCGGCTTTTAAAGAACCACCATGCAGGTCCTATTGGCAGTGTGTTCGCTGTATGTGGCCGGACATGGTTTACTTCCCAGTGCACGGGGGCGATGTCTGAGAGGCAGATCTCATGATTCACTGACACAAAAACGAAAGCGAGTCCAGACTTCAGCCACCCTTTCCTTTCCCGGTGACACAGGGCTCCCGTGGAACGCTGGGTCCTGAAACAAAGGCTGTCCCTCCGCCCAAGTTCATTTCCTTCCAGAAGCGGGCCGAGGGTCAGAGCCCGGAGGGAGGCTGCCTCCCGCAGCAGCCGCTCGGAGGGGAGTTATTCTTCCGGAAAGGACACCATGTCCCATTCTGGCTGGGCTCTCCGCTTTCCGGGAGCCCCGCTTCTGAACAGGGGGAGCAAAGCCTCTGCACTGCGCATGCTTCCAAGCGCTGAACTTGCCGGCTCTCATGAACTTTCCCTCGGTTCACCGGAGAGGGGGGGCTTCGCGTCCCCCGAGACTTCTCACATTCTGCTGTGCAGCAGCTGTTTGCAGAGGCCTGTTCCCCTCACACCCACACGCGCCTGGAAATAGCAGCGGGTCCCTCCCCGTACAGTCTGTGCTCTCAGAGGCACAGTCTGCTCAGCCTGCCTTTCCGTCTCGTTCGCTTTTCTTTCTGGTAAACAAGGAGCCGGGCTATTCTGTTTGGCTGGTGACGGCCGACTTGCAGAACACTGCAACCCTGTAAGTGACGCGGTAATCAAATACAATGGATGTGAATCAGGAAAAGAACCAACTTTCGATGCTTGATTTTTTAAAAATTTTTTTGGAAAGTGTCGGCGCTTCTGGCACAAAGGAAATTGGGGTGTGGACATACCCGGGGCTTATGTATGAGAACTTCCGGAAAGATACCTCCCTCCTGCAGAAGCAGGCTCTGGAATTCACACAACATAAAACAAAGCTTTTTAAAGCCAACAGTTCAGTCGCATTTAGTATATTCACAATGGACCACTGCCACCTCTACCTGGGTCCAAAATACACCCATCACCCCAAAGGCAACCTCAGTAGCCATTAAGTGGTCACTCCCTCTTTCACCCTCTGACCCTCAGAATGGCAGCCACCAGTCTGTCTTCTTCCGCTGTGGTTTTACCTGTTCAGGACATTTCAGGATTCTTTTGTGTCTGGCTTCTTTTTTTAAAAATATATTTTATTGATTTTTTACAGAGAGGAAGAGAGAGGAATAGGAGTTAGAAACATCAATGAGAGAGAATCATTGATCCACTGCCTCCTGCACACCCCGCACTGGGGATCGAGCCAGCAACCCAGGCATGTGCCCTTGACTGGAATCGAACCCTGGACCCTTCAGCCTGCAAGCCAACGCTCTATCCACTGAGCCAAACCGGTGAGGCATTCTCCCTACTCTTTTGATGATAGTAAGCCTAGTGTGTTAGCAGTGGTGCCTCGCTGTATTTTGATTTGCATTTCCCTAAGGACTAATGATGTTGAGCATCTTTTCAGGTGCCCCTTGATCATTTGTGTATCTTCTTAGGATAAATGTCTATATAAATCCTTTGTCCATGTTGAAATTGGTTGTCATGTTAAATTGTAAATTGCCTATATATTCTGGACACTAGCTCCTTATCAGATATGTGATTTGCAAATATTTTCTTCCATCCTGTTGGTTGTCTTTTCAGTCTCTTGATGATGTCCTTGATGCACTTAAAGTCTTTTAATTTTGATGAAGTTCAGTTTCACTGATACTTTCTTACCCAAAGGCTGAAGGAGGCTAGTTTTTCCCGAGTTTAGCTGACCAGCCATCTAATGTAACCCTCAGAATGCTGTTGGAATGTGTTTGTCCTGGTTGCAAAATTGCACCCACGGGTTTCATTGGAAGACCAAGTTCATTTAAAACCATCATAGTTTTATACAGTGGTACCTCGAGATACGAATTTAATTCATTCCGTAACCTTGAGGCGTGGGAAACTATGAGATGCTCGAGTCTCGATAAACTGGTGGGTCGTGTGCAGCCGGCTGATCCGCGTGATGATTCCTATCTCAAATGTTGCTCGTATTTCAAAGCAAAAATCACTCGCTCGACAGCTCGTATCTCAAAAATCTCGTATGTTAGGGCACTCGTATCTTGAGGTACCACTGTAGTACAAAGTTGATAGCACCCAGTATTGTATCTCCAGCTCAGACCTCCCTTCTAGATTCTGGACTTCAACTGCCTGATGACATCTCCTCATGGGTGTCTAATAGGCATCTCAGCGTTAGAACATTCCAGACCAAAACCATGTTTTCTCTCGCACCCTTTCCATGCTCAGCCTTCTCAGCTCTACATGTCAGCAAGTGTCAGCTCCATGCTCCCAGTAGCTCATGCTACAGCATTGCATCCATCCTTGATTCCTTTCTTTCCGCCACATCCTGGATTCACATCATCAGCAAATTCTGCTCGCTCCACCTTCAAAATATGGACACATCTTGAGTTGGACACTTTGCCCCCCCGGGTAACAGCCAGCTACACCACATCTTGGTAGCCGAGATTCTTGTCTCTCTATGGAGACAGGAGACATGAAGATGCTCCCCTTCCGCCCCGTAGCATCTTCTCCACACACAGCCAGAGGGATCCTTTCTGCTCCCATCACGCATGCCCCTGCCCTGGCTCACTCTGCTCTAGTGCCCAGCCCTTCTCGCTGTTTCTCGAGCACTCCACTGGCGGTGCACTTTGTCCCTTCTGCCAGGAACACTGCCCTCCATATGGCCACACAGCTCGTCCTTCGCTGCCTTCAGGGCTTGGCTCCAAGTCCCCTGTATCTGAGAGCCAGCCTGACATCCCTGAGAGAGAGCAAAGCTCCTTCCCACTACGCCCCTGGCCCCCCTGCCCACA
>PVJN01052968.1:0-13902 GCA_004026805.1 Lasiurus borealis | reverse complement strand
CTGCCCATGCCCCCCTGGACCTCTGTCCACCACCCCCTCAGCTACTCGCCCACCCCCTGCCTGCCCTTCGGCTCCTCCCGTGGCCACCCACCGGTTTGTTAGCCTCCCTGGGGTGGGTGTCACTAATACACAATCGATGGCACCCCTCTTTTTTTAAAATATATTTTATTGATTTAGAGAGAGGAAGGGAGAGGGATAGAGAGTTAGAAACATCAATGAGAGAGAGACATCGATCAGCCGCCACCTGCACACCACCCACTGGGGATGTGCCCGCCACCAAGGCACATGCTCTTGACTAGAATCGAACCTGAGACCCTTCAGTCTGCAGGCCGACGTTCTATCCACTGAGCCAAACTAGTTTTGGCTTGCTCTTTCTTTCATATGTCCCCATGGTCTCCTCTTCCTGGATATACAGACGTCTGTTATTGATATCAGAGAGAGGAAGGGAGAGGGAGGGAGGAACATGGACCGGCGGCCTCCCACCCGCACCCCGACTGGAGATGGAGCGAACCTGCAACCTGGTCAGGTGCCCTGACCAGGATGATGCTCCAACCACTGAGCGACACCAGCCCCGGCTGGATCATTCCTGAGAAAACTAGAGAGACCTCCCCAGGAGCCGTCTCTCTGCTCTGAGGCTGGGGGCGATGCCATGCCTTTTCGTGGGAGCGAGCGGGCGGGGACCCGGGCGGGCATTCCCTGGGCGGGCACCGCTCTGGGCTATAAGAGAGGGAGGCACGGACCAGGAGCCAAGTCCTGGCGGCAGCGATGTGGACAGAGGACGCTGGGCGTTGCTCCCCACCACCCGGCATGCAGCCCCGGCTGTCACGTATGGCACACGCCCTGGGCTGCATGGGCTCCTGAGTGGGCTGGGGGCCGGGAGCGTCCTGCGTGAACCGTGTGTCTGACGGCCGCACTGGACGGCGCTCACACCAGAGCCACAGCCAAGCGGTTACTCGGCGTTCCGCGCGGGGACACGTTTCCCGGTGGCTCCCGAGCGGAGTCCTTCCATTTGCTGCGAAGCAAAGTTAAAGCAAATCGTGCCAAATTAATATTGACTCAAATTAAGCCGTTTATCTCTTTGTGCCTTTCAGCTCCGCGCCAGACGCAGCAAACAACCTTCCAGCGGATCCGCATCTCCAGCGGCCAGCGGCTGCCCTTTCCCGGAGCAAGCCCCGCCCCCGAGCGCGAGTGTGGCCGAGGGAGTGGAGGGACGTGACCCCTCAGTTCTGGTGACCCCAGTGGCACTCACCACAGGCCGCATCCCCCCCGGCACTGAGTGCGGCTGCCAGTTCGGGGCGCCTCCGGGTCCCAGAGGCAGGCGGGATGCTGCGTGGGCCCCAGGGGCAGCGTGTGTCCACCGTGGAGGCCCGTCTGCTGTGCGTGCTGCTCCCCCTGACTCCCCACTTCTTCCGGGAGCAGAGCCACAGACAAGGAGACAGTGACCCCAGGGCCGAAGCCACGGCGTGGGCCAGAGCCATTTCAGGTGCTCAGTCTGAAGTATGCACACAGGGGTGCACACACGTGAACACACATGCGTGCCGGGCCTCCGCTCCTCTGAGAGCTGGGCTGACCCTGAGGGTGGCCCGTGCCGGACTGTCCTGCCGCCCCAGGCTCAGCCACAGCCTCCCGGGGAACAGGAAGCAGGGACTGTCCGGAGTGAGTGAGGGCCAGCTCTGCTGGGGTGGCTGCCGTGTTCGGTGAGGACGGCGAGAGGCGTGTCCGTCCTCCCGGGCGGTGGCACGGAGCACCGTGGACGGGGGTGACAGCAGACGTTGTCTCTCCACGTCCTGGAAGCTGCGAGTCCAAGGTCAAGGCTCCGGAGATTCGGTGTCCAGAGGCCGGCTTCCTGGCTCAGATGCCTTCTCCGTGAGTCCTCGAAAAGGGGAGCAGGGGAGATGGGGGAGCCCCCCGGGACCCCTGGTGTGACGGCTGATGCCCTGTGTGAGGGCCGCACGCCCAGTACCCCAGCATTAGCTCCTAGAATTTAACAGAAGCATTGGGGAGGGGGAGGGGCAGACATTCAGCCCTGGCAGGTGGGGCTGGAGCCACATGCCTCTGCCAAGACCCCGAGTGAGGACTCCCCACAATGCATCACGTGGAGGCCTGGTGACCCCACACGCAGCCAGGGGCGCGGACCTCAGCACACAGATTCCTGCAGGTGCACCCCAGCCCGTGACGGACTCCTCAGTGTGGACTGGGCTCTGGATGGCGCTGGATGGGTGGCCGGTACCCGGCCCATGGGCTGGATGCAGGTGACAGTCGGGGAGCTGGGACGTCCCGTGGGCGACTCTGGCAGGACTCCCGGCCGAGTGGCCACAGACCGGCTCAGAGGAAGCCACGCAGCGAACTGCCCCAGCTCCCGCCCCATCGCCGAGCTCAGGCACAAACACCGATCCGACACTCAAACGTGAAGACCGTGGTGGGCATCCAACCCAGGCTAGCATCTAACCCAGGATGGCATCTAACCCAGGTGGCATCTAACCCAGATGAGCATTCAACATAGGCTGGCATCCAACCCAGGAGGGCATCTAACCCAGAAGGGCATCCAACCCAGGTGAGCATTCAACATAGGCTGGCATCTAACCCAGGCTGGCATCGAACCCAGGTGGCATCTAACCCAGGTGGCATCTAACCCAGATGAGCATTCAACATAGGCTGGCATCCAACCCAGGAGGGCATCTAACCCAGGAGGGCATCCAACCCAGGTGAGCATTCAACATAGGCTGGCATCTAACCCAGGCTGGCATCGAACCCAGGTGGCATCTAACCCAGGTGGCATCTAACCCAGATGAGCATTCAACATAGGCTGGCATCTAACCCAGGATGGCATCTAACCCAGGCTGGCATCCAACCCAAGTGGGCATCTAACCAGGTGGGCATCTAACCCAGGCTGGCACCCAACCCAGGCTAGCATCTAACCCAGGTGGGCATCTAACCAGGTGGGCATCTAACCTAGGCTGGCATCTAACCCAGGTGAGCATTCAACATAGGCTGGCAAACTAACCCAGGTGGCATCTAACCCAATTGGCACCTAACCCAGGTGCACATCTAACCTAGGATGGCATCTAACCCAGGTGGCATCTAACCAGGTGAGCATCTAACTTAGGCTGGTATCTAACCCAGGTGGGCATCCAAGCCAGGCGGGCATCCAACCCAGGTGGGCATCTAACCCAGGCTGGCACTCACACTGGCATCTAACCCAAGCTGGGAAGTAGGTTTCGGCTCCACACCAGGTGTGCTCCACCTGCAGAGACAGAAGTGAGGACGTGCCATGACGATGGGTCACGTCTGCCAGGGGCTGGGAACGTACCCCCTGAGTCTCAGACAGCCCACGCCAGGACCCATCCCACACCCTGCCGGACCCGATGGCCAGAAGGGACCGGCCACACCGTCACCCTGCACCCGGGGCCGCATTTAAACACGAGTCCTCACCCCGTCATGCAGAATTCCTCTGCTCCGGGCACACCCCGGCTTCTGGCGGTCAAACCAGGAGCAGCCTCCACTGACACCTTTCCACGTCCTCCTCCCCGAGCCAGACACACCAGATCGTCACGGAGCAGGTACGACTCCCGCCAGCGCCATCTGCCGTGCGGCACCAGGAAGCGGAAAAAACGGGCAGAGACCCCCGGGGCCACGTGCTGTACCCCGACTCCGGTCCCAGGGACTCCGAGACGGCACCCCGTGAACAAAAGCTACGTCTTAGTCTCCAGCGGCCGCGGTTACCCATTGCCCCGGCATGGTGGCTGGGAACAACCCACAGGATCCTCTCCCCGCCCTGAAGGTCAGAAATGCCAGCTCGGTTTCCGGGGGCCCACAGCTGGTTGCCCGCGCTTACAGGGACCCCCAGAGGCTGCGGGGAGGCGGGCCCTGCTGGTCCGGTGTGGGCAATGCTAGCCGGCACGGAGTCTTCCTTCACCCGCCATGTCTCTCGCTTCCTTCCTCTCGCCCTCTTCCTTCCTCCACCAAGACGCTCTGACCACATCTGGGTCCATGCAGACAGCCCAGGGAGCCGCATGCTGATCTAACCGGACAAGCTTGGGGGGGGGGCTGCGTGGAGGCAGACCCCGAAAGTCACCACCAAGGATGTCTGAACGGAATGAAAGCATTAACTAAAAGCAGTTTATGGCAGAGAATCAGGTCCTAGGCCGATATCCTCCCTGGCCAAGATCAGCTTGGATCTTTATTTTTTATTTTTTTATTTTATTGATTTCTTACAGAGAGGAAGGGAGAGGGATAGAGAGCTAGAAACATCAATGAGAGGGAGACATCCATCAGCCGCCTCCTGCACGTCCCCTACTGGGGATGCGCCCGCCACCAAGGTACATGCCCTTGACCGGAATCGAACCTGGGACCTTCCAGTCCGCAGGCTGACGCTCTATCCACTGAGCCAAACCAGTCTCAGCTGGATCTTGTTTTTTAATTTTTTTTTATTTTATTGATTTTTTACAGAGAGGAAGGGAGAGGGATAGAGAGTTAGAAACATCAATGAGAGAGAGACATCCATCAGTGCCTCTTGCACATCCCCTACTGGGGATGTGCCCGCCACCAAGGTACATGCCCTTGACCAGAATCAAACCCGGGACCCTTCAGTCGGTAGGCCAACTCTCTATCCACTGAACCACACCGGTTTTGGCTCAGCTTGGGTCTTAAGGGAGCCTCCGGTCTCTTTGCATCTAGGACAACACGCCCGGGGAATGTCGGGGTACCTTCCCTTTGTCCGGACCCCTCCCCCCCCCGTGGCACCCTGTTCCCTCCTTGTTATTGTTATCACGTTAATTGCTGACTGCTAACCCCTGAGACAGCCCACCTGGGTACAAGAGCACGTGTCTCTCCTTCCACTCTTCCTCCCGTCCCAGGCGTCTCCTGCTTGGCTTTCTCCCGCCTCCCTGACTTACCGCCAATGGCTGTCATGTGACCCACCTCCCCGCCTCCTTTGACGCTCAGGCATAAACCCGGGTGCCGAAGTGCCTCCTCCTCCGTTGAGGTTCTGCTTCCCGGGGACGGTGGGCCGTGCGGCTCACACACACTCACAACATTCTCTGCAGTTTGACCGTTTCCTACGGGAGCACCAGGGAGCTAGCTCCCAGCTCGACGGTCCTCACGTCATCCCCTCACCGCGGAGTTCACACTCACAGGGGCCGGCACTCAGGACTCAGGACCGTCCCGGGCATCCGCTGCTTACCCACAAGCAGCCCGGGCCCCTTTGTTACGATCCGTGTACCTCCTCGCCCAGAGAGGCCCCCATGCTCTGGTCACCACCTCTGTCTCCAGCCTCTGACCCACATCTTTGAGGGTAGAGGGTTGGGGGGAGATAAAATGACCCCAGTGAGTTCTGAATTCGCCCAGACTGTCTCCCGGGCCGCAGTCAGCTCTGCTAAAATGCCGCTGAGGCGCCCGCTCCTGGAAGCCGTGGCCTTGCACAGAATCGCTCAGGGACACCCAGGCTGGGGGGAAACCAGGTCAGTGGGGCGGCAGGCAGAAACCTGGGGGGTGACCTATTTAACGCGGCAGCACGCCGCTGCCCACGTCACCGGGGCACCGGCCGCGGCCTCCCAGCTCCTCACCTCGGGCGCCCGCAGGCGCTGGTGGACGTGGCTGCTGGACCCGCTAGGGCTCCCCTGTTACTGTGAGGGGTGGAAGGGCCTGGGCGTGGGTCAGAGGCCAAGTTCCAGCCATGGGCGTGGCGGCGCGGTGGGCGTGGCTGGCACCTGGCAGGCGGAGCTTGGCAGGCGGGTAGGCAGGACACCTGAGGGTTCCCCACTCCTCTGCTCAGCTGAGGCCCTCCCTGCCTTCTCCCCAGTTCTCCAAATGGCCCAGAAGCCAACTTGAACTTGAATGCCTCCTGCTCAGGTGTTCTCAGCAAGCCAGGGGCACGGGACACATTTGCATTTGCAAAGACTCTCAAAGCAGACCTGACCGTGGGAGGGGCTGTCAGGGGGCTGCTTCCTTCTCCCCCCTTCTTGGAGGCAGAGGGGGGACAGGCAGGAACTGAGTCCCCTGGGAACCAGGGCAGCTGGAGGGGCGTGGGCTGGGCATGCGCTAGGGGAGGGTGTGCACACAGGCACACACACTCAGGCACATGTGCACACACGTGTGGGAGGTGAGGGGAGCGGCCATATTCACCTCCCGGCTCTCTCTCCGAGCGCCAGCCAGCACCTGCCCGGACCTTAGCTTCGCTCTTTGTTCTGCAGCCTTCAAGGGGTCCCTCCCCCTGCCCTGCCCTGGAGGGACCAGCCTGCACTTCCTGGAGAATGTGGGCTGGGCCAGGGGACTGGGAGGGGGAAACTGCAGACAGAGTCAGAAATATGCCCGGAGAGGGGCATCTCGGGGAGAGAGGGCACGGCCAGGAGAGGGGCACGGCCCCGGGGGCCAAGGCCGGCGATTAAAACGACCCACGTGTCAGGCGAGAAACAGTAGCTCCTGATACGGACCCGTGTCCAGAGGGAGGCCCCTTATATCACCCCAGGAGACGCAGCTTTATGCCGCGCCGGCGCGTGTCTGGAGGTGATGGCAGGAATAACTCACGTCGTTTGCGCTGTCCCCGACCAGCTGGCAGAGGATTTCCTGGCTGCCCGGCTGTAAAGCCAGACCTTTAAAACTCGGATTTAGGAGAAGCTGAACTATCGCCTGCTCCGGGGATTAGGTGCCGGCGCAAGCAGCCAGACGGATGGTCCCGGGGGCGCGCGCTGCCCTCCTGATGTCCACATGCATCAGCCTGGACTCCGGCCTGGGTCACACGCCTTCCCCACACTCCTGCACACACACACACATACACACACACACTAACATATACACACACTCATATGCACACACATAAGCACACACATAGACATGCACACACATATGCAATCACACAAGCACCAAGCACACACACAGACATGCACACACGTATGCAATCACACCAGCACCAAGCACACACATAGACATGCACACATGTATGTAATCACACCAGCACCAAGCACACAAATAGACATGCACACACATATGCAAATACACATGCACCGTGCACACACGTATGCAATAACACCAGCACCAAGCACACACACAGACACGCACACACGTATACAAGCACCAAGCACACACATAGACATGCATGTACACACACGCACACTCATGCACATCCTTCCTTTTGTTCTCGCTCTCAGTCACCGTTCCTTTGCTCCTTCACGCCTGCTCACCTGGGCGGGTGCCACAAAGCCCCAGGTGACCCCAGGGAGCTGAGCCGGAGGCCTGTGCCCCCTGCAGCCAGCGCCCGGCCCCGGGGAGAGACGCCTCTTTCCTGGAACAGGAGGGGGCGGCTCCCGGAGGACAGGTGAAGAGGCAGACTCCGCGGTTGTGAGAAAGAGCACACGGATCTGTGACTGAGGAGCGCGCTCAGCTGACGCGTATTTCTCCACACTCTTCCAGTCCTCACTACGCATCCCTGTGACGAACCCAAAGACAGGCCAACTTTTACACAGCACCGGAACCCCACCCACCACGATCCCTGCGAGCAATCGGTGTGCTTCGTCTCGCTACGTTTTCACACACCTGCCTAACCGTGGACAGTCACCCTCATACTCAGCACAGACCCAGCCTCTCGACTGGATGCAGCCTGCGGCCGTCCTGTGCATCCCCAGCCCCCGCCCCCCCAGTGCCATCCTGTACCCCCCAGCACCGTCCTGTGTGTCTCTCCATGAACGGCACCTCCCATTCAGTATCACACCACAGCCATCCCCCACCGGTTAGTTCTCCAACCATAATTAATTCTTTGTAGATTCGAGTGCTTCATTTATTTATTTTTAAAATGTTTGCTTTCCAGTGACAGTTCACATTCAGTGTCGCTTTGCATTAGTTCAGGTGCACAGCACAGCATTAGACAATCATAGTCCCCGATACTTCCCGCATCCACCTGGCGCTATGCACCGTCATTACATTATCATTGATTGTATTCCCTGTGCCCTCCCCCCACGTGCTGCTCACCCCCTCCCCTGCCGTCAGCAGCTGCCTGCAGCTGCCTCCTGGCAAGCTCGCTGGGTCATACCCTATTATCTCTCAGAGCTCAGCGCCATGCCTTGTTGCTGCTGCTTTATACTCGGTGATTAGGATGGATGGATGGATGGATGGATGGATGGACGGATGGAAGGATGGATGGAAGGATGGATGGGTGGATGGATGAGTGGATGCGTGGATGGATGGGTGGATGGATGGATGAGTGGGTGGATGGATGGATGGATGGATGGATGGATGGATGGGTGGATGGATGGGTGGATGGATGGATGGATGGATGGGTAGATGGATGGATGAATGGATGGGTGGGTGGGTGGATGGATGGATGGATGGATGGGTGAGTAGATGGATGGGTGAGTGGGTGGATGGATGGATGGGTGGATGGATGGATGGGTGGATGGATGGATGAATGGATGAATGGGTGAATGGATGATGGGTGGGTGGGTGGATGGATAGATGGAAGAATGAATGAATGGATGGATAGATGGATGGATGAATGAATGAGTGGATGGATGGATGGGTGGGTGGATGTATGGATGGGTGGGTGGATGTATGGATGGGTAGATAGATGGGTGGATGGATGGATGGTGAAAGGATGGATGTGTGGATGGATCTCTGGTTCTGGAGTCACAGTTGCAGTGATCGTAGCCAACCAGAGTAAAAGTTGTTATCTTTTCCTCTCACCCCCCAAAAAAAATTACACATTGCTGTCCTAGCCCCAGGGCGTCAGAATGTGCTGGTGCCTGACAGCAGGTCCTTGCCCATGTAACTGGCTAAGACGAGGCCACTAGGGCAGCTGATGTCCCCACCAACGAGCAGACAGACACAGGGAGGGCACAGGACCAGGTGACCACGAGGCAGTGACCCGGTGACGGTCCACAGGCCGTGGCTCCCTCACAGGACATGCCCCTCCAAGCTCCCAGAAGGAGCCCACAGTGCTGATCCCTGAGCTTGAACTTCTGGCCTCAGAACCATGAGAGTAAACATGTTTGCTGTGTGACACCCCCCACTTGTTACAGCAGCAAGACCCTCATACACCATCACCCCTTACAAGGCCACGGCCATGACCAGCCAGGGTGCAGAGGCAGTCTGCTGGGAGGGGCGGCCACAGTCCACGGGACAAGGGGGCCTGGCTCAAGAGCTTCTCCAAGAACCTCCCCCCAAAATAAACCCTGTTACTAGGGGTGGGCTGGCCTGGGTGGGTGGCTGGCTGCCCTGCTCACTGGTGGCTCTGGACCACCTCCTTCTCCGGTGCCCAAGCACCCCCGTCTGCGGTCTGCAGCGACACAGAGTCCCGGCCTGGGAGACCCGGGCTGCTTGTCCCCTGGAGCAGGCTCCGGGCCTCCGTCTGGCTCCCAGAAGATGCAGAAGAAGATGCTTCCAGCAGCCTCTCCCCAGACCCCGCCTCTGCGCGCGGAAAGTGGGCCAGCCGTTCTCCGCGGCTCATGCATATGCATGTACGGACATTCCAGGAGCCCCTCGCAGGAACGCATATGGAGCCGCGCGGCACAGTGTGCTTTACGGCCCACGCAGGCCTTTTGTGAGATCCTCCGGATCCCGATTAGAGGAGATTTCAAACCCAGCGGCCGACCCGCCGGCCCGCCGCTGCCGGCCACCGAGCGCCTTTATGGAATAACAAAGCGTCTTATTTAAAGCCGCGCTATTGACGGCCTGCCCGCGGAGGCGCGAGCGTTCCGGAAGGCGCCGTGATGTGTATGATGGGCCGAGTCCGCCGCCGCCGTGCCGTTGTCAGGCCAATTTCCCTTTCATGTTCCCGGGGCTTAGCGTCCCCTGCGCTGGCAGCGGGCGCGAGTCCCGGACCTGTTTCTCCTTTTGAAAACCGGCCAGGCTGTGTCACGGCCTCACGCGGCTGCGAGCTGGCGGTGGGGAGAAGGCACCTGGAAGGGGGACAGGAAGAGGGGTTCTCCGGCTGCCACAGGGCTGCACGCCCCTGGAGCCGAGGGGTGCATGCGTGCGACCCCCCGGGGGGTGGTGTTCACGGAGAAGTGGGTGCTGCTGCAGGGCTGGGAACCACCCCCCCCCCCCCCCGCACACACAGATTGGGGGTCAGAAGTATGGGGAGGAGAAAAGCGCGATTCTCCTCCCACATAAAAGGAAAATTAGTGGGGGACCCCAAAGAAAGTCGGCCCGGCTGCATGGCTCAGTGGTTGCCAGGATGTCACAGTTTGATTCCGGGGTCCAGGGCACAGGCCCTGGTGGCAGCGAGATCCCCAGGAGGGGGCGTGCAGGAGGCAGCCAATCAGCGATTCTCTCCCATCATGGATGCTTCTATCTCCCTCTCCCTCTCCCTTCCTCTGACATCAATACAAATATACAGCGGTACCTGGAGATATGAGTTTAATTCGTTCCGTAACCTTGAGGCGTGGGAAACTAGGAGATGCTTGAGTCGCGGTAAACGGGTGGGTCTTGTGCAGCCGGCCGATCCGAGTGATGACTCCTATCTCAACTGTTGCTCATATTTCAAAGCAAAAGTCGATCACTTGACGGCTCGTATCTCAAAAATCTCGTATGTTAGGGCACTTGTATCTCGACGTACCACCGTCCTTGAGCTCTGAGACCTTCCGCCCAGGATCCTATGACACTCAGGAGCCCTGGGGCCAGGCGGGGGGTGGAAATGTTGGGGATCCCCCAGCCTAGCACCTCCTGCACCCAGGACAGACCCGGCCAACACCTCTTCCTGGGCTGCAGGCAACACTGAGCTCATCCATCACCTTCATTTCCTGTCGGGATCTTTGCACAACATCCCCCCACACCCCTACCACCCCTCACCCCGCCCCGCAGCAATGCACAGGCCATTGGAGCAGCCAGGCCTGATTGACGGGCTCAAGAGAAGTGGGGGCCCGGCAGGAAGCAGATGCAGGGGCCTTGCCCAGCCCTGCACCCTCCCCCCCGCCGCTATGGGGCCGGCAGAGCGCCCCCTCTCTCTGTCTCCTGCCGGGAGCAGGCTGGCTTCCCCCCGAAACTCGGCTCAGGCCGGCGGAGGAGCGGACCTGGCCAGTTCTCCAGCCTTGCGGGAGGCCGGCGGCTCTTTACAAGCCCATAAATCCCGGCCGCTTTATCTTCCATCAAGACACGTTAATACGAAGCCCGCCGAGAGGCATCCATCCTCACTGCGGAGATGCAGCGCCGGACCTCGGAGAGGCCTCGTCACTGGCGGCCGCGCCCGCGGAGGAGCCTGCGCCAGGCCCGGGTGACCTCCCGCTGGCCAGCGTCCCGCGGCGGCGGTGGGCCGGCCCCGGGTCTGACGGGGCCGCGAGGGACGTGAGCAGCACCGGCGCCCGGGCGATGGGAGGCTCGGACTGTCCCGCGGGAGGCGCTGGCAAGCTGCTGGGCAGGAGCCTGGGTGCCGGTGCGGGGCTGGCCGGGCGCTCCCGCAGGAGCTGGGCCCCCTAACCAGAGGGCCAGAGGGTGTCTGCCCAGGAGCCCCCTCCTCCAGGGGATTTCCACCTCCCGGGGTGCCAGCATGAGCCTGCAGGACACACCCTGGGGCCGGACGCACTTCGCTCGCGGAAGCAGTTTCCTAGGCTCCTCACCGGTTCCCTGAATTAGGCCTAGACCTCCAGGCCGAAGGCAGTGGGTGGCGGGGGCCCACACTGGCTTAGCTGTGGGACTCACCCTGAACTCAGAACACAGGTTCCAAAGGGAGAGAACCAGCATGTTCGTGGGCTGCTGGGGTCGGCCACACGCTGGGTCATAGAGGGCCTGTGGGTGGAGGAGAGACACCAGTGGTGGGCAGGTCGGGGTCACATGGTCTGGGTCACATGGTCTGGACTACACAGGCCCTGGGTCACATGGACCAAGTCACATGGTCTGGGTCACACGGTCTGGGTCATTGTCTGGGTCACATGGTCTGGGACACACGGGGCCTGAGTGACATGGTCCAGGTCACATGGTCTGGGTTGCACAGTCTGGGTCACATGGGGCCTGGGTGACATGGTCCGGGTTACACAGTCTGGGTCACATGGTCTGGTCATACAGTCCAGGTCACATGGTTTGTGTCACATGGTCTGGGACACACGATCTGGGTCACATGGTCCAGGTTACACAGTCTGGGTCACATGGTCTGGAACACACGGGGCCTGGGTCACCCCGTCCGGGTCACACAGCCTGGGACACGGGCCAGCGTGAGCTGCTAGCCACCTGAGGATGGAGGTGAGCGCGCCTCCCAAACACCCTCCGTTCCCAGGGGACGTGAGAAGCAGGGAGGGGCCGAGCAAGGACACAAAGCTAGTGACGGGCAGACTGTCCCAGACGGACGTCCCTGCTGAGAAGGGACGCGGGTGGACCAGACACGGCTGCCAGCTCGGCGGCGGCGGGAGGGTTAGAGGAGCCGTCGGAGGCGGCCGTGACGGGGACAGAGGGGGACACTGCCCGTCTCTGCGCACAGGGAGGAGGAGGCGCTTGGGGAGAGAAAGGGCTGTCGGTTTTCCGGAAGTGAAGAAGGATGGGCGCACTCAGATTTGAGAAGCCCCAGCATCCCACGGGAAAGGAATAAGCCAGATCCACACACGGACGCCTCCCGGCACCACTCTCAGAGCGCCGTCAACAAGCAGAAACCCGCACACTCTGCCGAGGGAGGAGAGAGCCAACTGCCAGAGAGGAAGGGGATCCGGGGAGGGGAGCTATCGGCAGACCCAGACTGTGTAACCTGGACCATGTGACCCAGACCGTGTGTCCCAGACCATGTGACACAAACCATGTGACCTTCTCCCATGTGGAAGGGACCGTAGTGACGGAGCACCTCCGCCTTCAGCCACCCCACCCCACCCCCACAGCCTCCGAGGGTGACCCCAAGAACGGACGGCTCGCCCCGGCTGTGGCTCAGTGGTTAGAGCCAGCACGGCAAGCCACCGGCCAGAGTCTGAGATGCGGGGTCAGAGCGCTGGCCCTCAGACCGACGGGTCTCAGGTTCGAGTCCCGCTCCAGGGCACGAAGCCCAGCGCAGGTCCAGCCACTGTGTGTGTCCGCACCCTGACGAGTCAGGTCCACCCCAGAGAAGACCTCCGTCTCCTCCAGCAGCTCCGTCTCCACGGACAAAGGGGAGACGCTCAGCGGGACCCGGGACCCGGGACACGGGGTAACACAGGCGCTCCGACAGGGATGGCCGTTGTCGCGGAAACCGCCTCTCAGCCATGGACCTCGGGCTGCGCAGCCGATCCATCTCGCCCGTAAAAGGACACGCACACAATTAGCGCTCCTGCGGTTTCCGTTCCGCTCGTTTTTCTGCGCTAACGGACGGGGTCATCCTTCCTTCTAACGAGGAGCCGCGCCGTCAGCGGGCCCCGCTCGTTAAGGCGCCGATATTGATGGCCTGGCAGCGTGGCCGTCTCCCCTGACACTGTGGGGAGTCGCAGGGCAGCCCTCAGCCCCTCCTCTTGCAGGGCAGCCCTCAGCCCCTCCTCCTCACCCCCTCAGCCCCCCACCTTACCGCCTCAGTGCCGCCTCCAAGGGCTCCTTGCACAGACAGCTGACAGGGTGCCGGGGGCTCAGTGACAGGCACCGAATGAATGAATGAATGAATGAATGAATGAATGAATGAACGAATGAGCAAATGAGAAAGGATGCTCTCTGTCCTCCCCAATGGCTGGTGCACGTGCCCACCCGCCCACCCAGCAGCAGCGAGAAGGCCTCTGGGGGGCGTCGCGGAGCGGGGCTGTGGGAGCGGGGAGTAATTTTAGCTCAGTCCTAATTACCATCAGTCCTGTAATGAGTGCGGGGACACAGCCAGCAGTGCACGCTGGGAGCCATGGCCCACGTGGGACAGGAGCACAGCCAGCAGGCGGGGCCGGGGCAGGTAGAGCTGGGGCAGTGAAGGACAGGGCAGGTAGGGATGGGACAGGTAGGGATGGGGCAGGTAGGGATGGGACAGGTAGGGATGGGACAGGTAGGGAT